>OX104068.1:1526384-1554340 GCA_944474145.2 Dicrocoelium dendriticum | reverse complement strand
CGCGGACGAATAATACCCTGGATCGACGACGCGTCACTGAAGGAACATTCACGGGGATTTATCCTACTGTTCCGGTCCCACTTGAACTGGAACTTGAGATGAGGCCGAAGCGTCCGTTTCAGGACCCGTTCCATAATTTTGCACACTATCGATGTAGGGCAGATGGGCCGGTAGCTAGCTGGGTCTTGCCGGTTTCCTCTTTTGTATATGGGCTTGATTATGCCCATCTTCCAAGCGGTTGGGAGAAGTCCGGATTGAAACGATCGACGGAAGACCTGCGTGATAGGTGAAGCAATGTACTGAGCCACAGTCTTGAGGAACAAAAGATGCAAGTCGTCAGGACAAGGCGATGAGTAAGGACCCAACTCACAGAGAAGTTTCAACACAACGTCAGTGTTTATAGCGACGTGCTCTAACAGAGGCGTGCACACCGTTCTGTCAGTGAACGACGCTGATGTTGAATACACTGAAGAGTATTGCCGAGCCAGGAGGCTGGATTTGTCGGTGTCTTCGTGAACTGGAGCCTCATGCTCGGAAGAACACAGGGAAGGGATACCACTGCCCGCTCTAGTGCTCCGTTTGAGGTAGGAGGAAAGTGTCTTAGGAGTGATTTTAGAAAGTGTGGCTAGGGAGAGTTCATATTGTTGACGTTTCTCACATTTATGCAGGGTACGGATATTCCTAACCGTTTTGTAGCCGATGTAGTCATGCGCTGATCGTGTGATCCTAAGGCGGTCTCAACTTACATATTCTTTTCATTAGGGATCTCAGTTCACGATCGATCCACAGAGGGCCTCTATACAGCGGTCGCTTTTTGGAAATGATGACAACTTGTTCAGTGAGTGATGTCAGCATGGAGTACCGAAGATTCCAGGCAGGGTCCACATTGAGATGTGCTGGAATATACCCATCTATAATACTTGCAGCCGCTTTAAAACGAAGGGCATCAGCACGCCAGAAATTTCGGCGGACGGCACATGAGTTGTGAATGGTAAAGCGACGAGTCCACTGGAATAAAATGGTACAATGATGGCTTTTACCAATAGGTTGAAAGACTGTTAGGTCCATGATGTCTGACTGCGCTGGGGAGCGCACGAGATCCTGGATATGAGGCGACTGGCCAGCGAGAATGCGAGTAGGCATGGAAACATGTTGATACAGGCTGCAGTCGAAAACAGTGTCAAGGAAGGCGGCATCAAAGGAATCAGGTGGACTATTGCAAAGAAAGAGGTCCCAGTCGATATTAGAAGCATCGAAATCTCCCAGAATAAGACAATCCTTTCTGGCACCGTGCTATTTGATCAGTTCCAGCAGGCGAAATCCAGCGCCTAGTGGCGCTCTGTAGATGACACCAATCAAGGAAGATCTGCACCCGTCATGGATGCGGCACCAAAGGGCATCGAAATATCTGTCATTGTCACACGAGACCTCAACTAGATGGGACTTCAGCTCTGCCCTCCAGTATAGTATTACGCCGCCTCCCGACTTCCTCTCATGACGATCGGTCCGAGAAAGGCGGTATCCGTGGATAGATACTTCAGAGTCAATGATGTCAGGGAATAACCATGTTTCGGTGAAGGCCATTAAATCAGGACAAACATCTGCGGCAAGCGTCTGGATCTCATCAAGCTTTTCTCGCAGACTACGAACATTAGCGAACAGCACACGCAGTCCGTTCTTTTGCGTTACTTTTCTGGGGCGACAAAAATCGGCCTCAAACGGGTTCTCCGAGTTTTTCGAACCATGCGAAAATCCACGATATGAAGGTCCGTTTCAACAATCGCCCGACGGGTCCTCAGCTCATTAACGGCTTTTCATTTTATTCCGAGCTTCCGGGAAGAGATCTCTCAACACATAAAACGGGCTGACCTTTGAGCAGTGAGGTCCAGAGGAGAATACGTCGACATTCTTCCTCGTTTTGGAACATACCCTTTAGGGGGCGAGGCTTGAGGGAATTTCCTTGTTTCTTACCTAAGCGGAAAGCCGAGATAATGTTGATTCCCTGTTCACCTCCGTCGAATAACACAGAGATAAGTCGTTCTAGGAACACTTGGTCGTCTAACATCCTTCCGGCCGGGGCATCTTTGGTCGATTCAGGGTGGTAGGGTACTCCTGGTGGTTTACGGTTGGGAAGGATTTGCGCTGTCTTTGCTCAGCGATTCCAAATGGTTAATCTTGTAAACGACAGAGTTGAACTGCGACTGAGGGGAGGAAGTCTTGGATTTTGTCTTTGACTTAGCGTTATACATATTACCAGGTGCGGTGGTAGTTTCCTTTACAACCGATGCGTATCTCTTTGTCTTGGGCTCACTGTGGTGGACGTATTCCAAAGGCTCAGAGAAAGACTCAGACCGCCCGCGACGTCGTTTACCTGTGGGTGAGGTTGGTGCCGAGGCAGAAGGGTGAGAATGAGGAGTAATTATGGGGACTATGTTGTCGGGAGCTATGGGTTTCTTTGGAATAAGGTGAGGGCTGATCGAGGAGGGTCATTCACAAGACGTATGTTGTTTTAGGAATTATGGCAGACATCACAAAAAAACGATAGCTGGAGAAACCATTAGCTGTAGTGCTTCATACTGATCAGGACCGATGCCACAGCAAGCAATATGCATCCAGCCGTCACATCCAGAGCATTGTACGGCTTTTGAACGAGAAGTCACTCCTTTAGCGCAAGACAAGCATTTGGACGCCATAGAAGATGTAGTCCAAATATGTCGCGATCCTCCGGAAACAATCTAGATTCGCTTTTCCTCACTAAAACTACTTCAGTGGACGGGAATGCTCAGTGGGACCTCGCTATTCGCAGATACAGATAGAAGACAAGCATAGAAGACAACTGAACAGCATGCTATCGCTAGTCAAAAGCGCTGGCCACTGGTGGCACAGCAAAGAGCGTGAATTCAAGTTGGCGAAGCTATCCGATTGGCTGCATGGACGTGATTGGAATTGCGTGGACATGTACTTTTGGTCCACCTAACCCGATAATTAGTGTTTGAATGCACCAATAAAATTTTTAGTATTGGTATCCGTTGGCACCAAAATGAGCGACGTTAATAAATGAGGACGATGAGTTACTATTTGGTGGGTAAAAATCACGCAATTTTATTTTTCCTTCCTTGGAAAACGAAGCGACAAGCTAGTATTTCTCTATCGGCTGGGAGTAGCTTATTGACAGTCAAAATGATTGTCGGTTCATTGAAGCATACCTGTAGGATCCTTTTCGCATGGAGAAGATTCCGATCTATGTTCTGGAGATTTCTGGCCGTATTATGATACATAAAAGGGTAATGGTGGGGGACAGGTGACAGTGAAATATCATGTAATGAAAGTATTATACCAACAGTTTAGTTACAGATAAATATTCCTATTCAAGAGCCTCTCTTCTCCTCCCTTCTGCGCAATGAACTCAAGGATTAATTGCATAAACAGTTGGAAAATTACTTGTCGTCCTCAGCCGAATACTTGAAGCTATCTGTAAAGGTAGTTAAGAGATACTATATGTGAGGTTAGGTTCAGCTTCAGATTAGGATGGACTAGTACGATAGGAAAATCCCTTGAGTGTCCCTTCTTGAGCGAATCGTTGAGCCAGGGAGTGATAAGGTGCTAGGAGGTCTTGATAGATCCAAACGAAACACCCAAAACACTCTGATCAACCAATTACTGCCCACCTTCCCTGCACTAGCAGTTCTTACTGTGGAGGTTATGTGAAGAAGGAAGTAGAAAGAAAATGGAAGATAATGGGGATTAAAGTCATTTAAATAAAGGATACCGTCAAAGGGTGAAGCAAATGACAGAATATGAGCTAAAAGTTGGAAGATGGGTATGATCAGGGGAAGAGAAAGTGTTCGTTTTGCCACCCAAGTGCGTCTGGCTGACGCTGGAAACCCTTAACCGTAGGTTCCGTGACTACACTTTCTGGAAGCGATTTCTAGCGCTCGATAACTTTAAGCGCTAATCGAGTTTCCGCCCTGATCCTTCAGAACGCGGCTTGTGTAGCTTCGTGGGAGGACCGCGAAGACAAGGCAATCAAGCCGGGCTAAATAGCCAGCTCAAGTCCGGTCCAACCTTTCCTGTTAATATGCGGTAAGTAAGGATTAGGTTTCCACGAAGCCGTCGGTATTGCATCGAATACATATCTAAGCTAAGTAGACGCTGGAGGTACGACTGCCTCCTAATCACACGACCAATTTGGTACCTACTCTCAAAACCCTCTTGAGCTTCATTTTGTTCCGAACAAGGCAGGGCGGGCAAGGTTGGACAGGATTTTCCAGACACGGTCGAACAAAAGCTGAGAACAGCTTCACAACTCTGTCAGCAGTAAGGACCCTGATAGTGGTGGTTGATAATCAAATACATATACACTGTGGGAGAAGTAGGTTTAATAGAGAACTCTCAGTAAATGATGCTAATGGATGCAACACGGTACCACACTACTGAGCATTGGCATCGATAAGTCGCGGCGTTGCGCCTTAGGTTGGATGTGAATTTGTGGGTTTACTTACCTACACGTTTCAGCCGGCAGATAAAACCGTGTGGCTCTGTCTGTAGTGATTAGCACTTCCTCAGCTCAACTTACAGTTATACTTTTGTATACAAGCCTTGGGAGTGCGTCCAACGAGGTGCTGGACTGTATTCGATCCGAATACACAACCGGGGGATTTCAATCTACCAGAAATTTACTGGGCAGTGCTTGCTTGCAACTCGGCGGAAGGTACTTTCGGTGGAAATCTACTTAGGCTTACGTTACATGTATCATTGCATCAGTTCGTGGACCTCGCCACTTAGTACATGGATGCCAAAGTACCGTCTATGGATCCAGTGTTTACCAAGTCACTAGACTTCGTAGAGGACATAACTTACAGCTCTCCCTTATGTGCTAGTGAGCATGTTTCTTTATCGTTCTGGTGTACTCTGGCCAGAAATCACCGGAGCATCGCTAAACCATTTCCAAAAATATGTCGTGTTAACTGTCCGGCAATTGGTGGTTAATACGGTTCAGGCGGCCTGGGATAAATTTGAGTCTTATCACACGGAAGTGTCTACTCCCTACATTCCACTTGCGAGGAGAAAGGAGACACGAGTGCGGCCGCTGTGGATAGATACCACTGCTTCAGAAGCGTTCCAGGTGCTGGAAGACCTACCGTGCGGCTCCATCAACTAGCAACTATGATGCATACTGAGAGGCTAGAAATAGGTGTAAATAACGCTTTATGAAAGCTTGGCTGTTGTACAAAACGGGCTTGGTTGATGGAGCTTCGGAAAATCCGAAGAAGTTCATCGCTTATTTTAGGAGGCGCTTGGTACGTTCGGCAGCACTTAGAGCAATTCCTGAGCAGGTATTTACCGGTACTATCTATCCAAGGAGGTTGCGCTCGTGTCCTTCGTATCTTAATGGGATCAGCGTAGCAGACTTTTGGAAGGTCAAAGTCAACCGGTAATAAATAGACACCCAATGAGCAGCTTCAGTAAGAATGTACTCAATACCATCCAGGGAGATTATTTCAGGAATTGTTATGCCACTACAACTGCAAGGTGGGTAGAAGAAGTGCACACAGCAGTCCACAGGGCCTCACTAGTTTTGCAAAGCTGACCTTTGGGCACATTTTTAGTGTAATGATAACACTACAAATCAACAGACACCTGAAGCATGTGATGAAGGAATGAACAAGTTCGCAGGTTAGATGGTTACTGGCCATGGGGCACCACAAGCCTAGTGGATGGCATTAGGGATGACGCAGAGATGAGCCAGAGGCCAGGATGGAAACGGAAATTTGGAAGCTTGAGAGCACAACGGCTTCACAAGGTACATAGGTCTCTCAGCACTATCACTAAGAATGTAGATCTCGGAGCCTCTATACATATCAGCACAGACCTGGTGCACTGGTGACATAGTAGCCTACATAGGTCTCGTAGCACTAGTAGCAATAGTGTAGGCCTCGGAGCCTCTAAACGTCTCAGCACAGACCTATTGCACTGCACTGTTGCGTTGAAAGAGCACCAAAAATGTTCGTCAGGAGGCATGTGTAACTAGATGTTTAACAGCAATGGGGCGATGCGGATAGGATTCCATGCATATAATAACGGAACTGTCAAGTAACGCATGTACCCAGATGATATTTCTGGGAACGTTGTCGTTCAGTCCCATGTAAAATGCTCACACAAATGTACCGAACACATCATATGGGTCACGTTAACACAGTTGATCACTAAGGAGTAGGGTAAAGTAATGTGAATAAAGGAAAGCAGTATGAATAAGGAATACATGGGCTCTGAGGCTTAGTTAAACAGCTATTGGGCTATTCCTGCGATGATTACAGAGCCGCCGTCCGGTTCATTTGCCGAATGTTCCAAGCAACGTCGTCAATCCAGCAGTTGCCTCGGGTTGGCAAGGGGAAGCACACCGAAACGAAACAGAAGGTGGGCCTCAGAAGAGCCAAGTTTGCGTCCTCACAGACTGGTGTTTAAGCAGTTAGGCAAAGTCGTACTCATCGGTTGCAGTGGTGTAATGACAGTGGCACAGGACTTACTGTCTCTCAAGCAAAGCATGAAAGTCTTCCTTAAAACGGTTGTCTTTTCAGCAAACGGTATATTTGTAGGGAAATCCAGATCTACACTGAGGAGGGTGCAGATAACAATATATTGGGATATGCAACTTGAAAATTCCCATTAAGAGTCAAAAGAACACGAGACCATAGGTGAAAAATTGTATTTGATGATTCTCTTCATACCATTACAATCATATGTAAGGGTAAAATAATGAACTGAAATCAACTCATGGGATCAAGTTACATAATTAATTAACGGATCAATGAGGGAAGCTAAAAGTTGACCATTAATCTGACAGGTCGATTTCATGTTATCGAGCTTCATCTGTGGCATTTGACCTCAGTATCGTTCGATCTAGCTGGCCAAGGAAGCTGTAAGGCATGGAGTAACTTCTTTTGCGAGCATAATGAAGGTTGAAACAACCGAATGCAAATCGATTCAGCTGTCGCGAGTGCACGGAGGCGCAAACCTCTTGATTGATGATGGGGGACCCTGTAAATTATCCTGAAGGCACGATTTAGGTCGACTTGGGATATACTCAAACGCATGTTTACAGATAGGCTGCAGCTCCGCCGAGGTGTTCGTGTCAGTTTGTAAGCGCATAGGTACGCCGGGTGCGTTGTCCGTACTCTGCGACACTTTTGCATAGCTGCAATGGGGTACCTCGTCATAAACATCCGAAGTGTCTGAGCGGAGGTGAATAGCTATTTAAAAGTGCTTGCCTTCGTACGCAGGGGAAGTAGATGGGGTGGATGATATCGTTATTTTCGGAGATGATGTACGGCGCGAAGCTGAAACGAAATTAATTGATTCCAATTCCCGTATGTTCCTGCTGTGTGACGGCTTCTTGGTAAGTGTAACTGCTGCTGTTTCCCGTGAGCAAACTTCGCCGCCGTTGATTTTGTTCTCCACCAAGCATTTACGGTGGTACAGTAGCCGGTTTTGCGTGTAATGAACGCCCGTACCTGCAACAGGTTCTCTGCAAGCAAAGTAACATTTAATCAACCTACCGGTTTCGTGCCACCACGGTTGCTTACGCGATGTTTGGCAGTGTGGCTTATCCTTTACGATGGACGAACATAGTGCTACATCTATACGCTCAGCTGTTTGGGTACTGAGGCTATCCATGAATCCCGATACCGCAATGGGGTTCACATTTCTCGGCTCCACTCTCATGCTTCTCAGATCACAATTACGTCCCCCGCTCTTGGTTGGCCTCTTCACTGGTCCATATCGCATCGGTTCAATGGTGGTTTAGGTTCCCATAGCGTCAGCACAACATACTAGGCCATATTTGATCCACTTTCCTACTGCGCCACGCACTCTTAAACCTCCTGGACTGCACCGGCCTCCGACTCCAAACGCCTATAGGTCTTAAACAATGGCTTCTCTTTCTTTGAGCATCGATTACAATTTTCATTGGCATAAGAAACAGCCTCATGATACTGGCTCATTACCTGTATGCGTGGTCGCCTGCAAAATTGCAATTTCAGGTCGCTGATTGACTTTTGCCTCTCGGCTCCACCATCATGAATCTCAGCTCACAATTACGTTCCCCTCTCTTGTTTGGCCTTTCTTTTGGTCCATATCGCATCGGTTCAATGGCGATATAGTTATCACTAGCGTCAGCGCAACATCCTAAGCTTCCTTTGATTCCCTTTGCTACTGTGGTACTCAGTTTTAAACCTATTCGACTACTCCAGCCTCTCAGTCCCCAAATGCCCATAGGCATCAAACCAAGGCTTCTCTTCTTTTGAGGATCGGCTGCCACCGATTAATTTTCTCATTGGTATAATTAACTGTCTTATGTGCTCGCCCCCGTTTGATACATTATCTGCATGCTTGGTCGTTCTACGGAAATTGCAATCTCAGGTCCCTGGTTGAGGTTTGCCTCTGGGCTCCATTCTCCTGCTTCTCAGCGCACAATTACGTCCCCTCTCTTGTTTTGCCTCTCTTCTGGTCTATATCGCAACAGTCCGATGGCAGTATAGTTATCACTAGCGTCAGCGCAACATCCCAGGTCTCTTTTGGCTACCATTCCTTCTATGCGTCGCATTCCAAAACATTTTGGCCAAGTCAGTCCTCTGAGGCTCCAAAAGCCCATAGGTCTCAAGCCAAGGCCTCTCTTATTTTGTACACCGGCTGCCATCGACTCAAGTTCTCATTGGTAAATGTTACAACCTTATGATACTCTTCGTTGTCTGAATCATTATCTCTATGCCTGGTAACGCCCACCGAACTCCGAATTTCCGATCTCTGATTGACTTTTGCCTCTCGGCTCCACTATCATGCATCTCAGCACACATTAACGTCTTCCTCTCTTGTTTGGCGTCTCTCTTCGCTCATATCGCAACTATTCATTGGCGGTATAGGTACCACTAGCCTCAGCTCATCGGTCACTCCATTGATTTCAGCCAGCACAACTTTACCATAAATTTTATATTTATACAATAACATAGTCCTGTTCAATTTTGTTGGCAGTTTGCTCGGTCCGTTTTTCTTCTCACCCTTGTTCTACAGGATAACATTACCTACACCGAACACCGCTGAAGACGTACCAGAGACGCTCCCATGGACACGGATTCAATCAAGAACAAAGAAAAAACCCGCACTTCAGAATCATGACACACTAAATAACCTAGGACACTGATCAATTCAATACAAGTCACCTGAATCGTCCGACTTCAACAGCTCCAACCACTTGCACTGGACTCCGAAGGCGACTACACAGCCATAGGAAACAAATTGGCGTTACGTGACTGTGAATATCCGCGAGGGTAGTCGGTCAGATACCATCTTGCCAATGTATATAAACAGCCGGCAGTGTTCCAGGACGTGGTGGGTCTTCGTCTGGCAAGCGTTTTCCCTAAAATAGCCACAAATGTCTGTTTAACAACACTGCGACGTGGCGGATGTGACTCGCTACTCAATAAAGTCACCGCCCCTAACACATTGGCAAGTTGATTGACACCACATTTACAAGTTCTGTGCATATATCGGCTCTCGCACGAACACGCCTACATATCTGACTAGTGACATACCACTATTCTTAAGTATTTTCCACCCGTTTCCTCATACTTCACTCACTGACCTACATTGCTTACGGGACCTCATCGGACTAGTTCCTCATCAACATACCATATAAGTGATCTGAATACTATTTTTACCTCCCGCATTCTGTGTACATAGACTACATACAACCTTTGGGCTCTATGGGCCCACACTACTGTCTCCAACTGTACTACTCCCACTGTTGGTGCTGCTTATTCCGCTATCATGTACAATAATGCAATATGCTGATCATGCCCAAAAGGCGTGTCTCGCTTTGTCGAGAATAAAATATTTCTCTAGAACAAAAGACCATCTGGTGAGCAATTGCTTTCAATGATTCATCGTCAGACCATTACAATCATATAGAAGCTAGAAAGAGAAATCGACCCAGTTAGTTCAAAACGGCGCGGCAGTTATCGAAACGCGTGAACGTACATTGACCTCGTTGGCTTTGTCAAGGGGGCATCGGAACCATTAGTAGCGCCATTCTGGCCCACATAGTGGACACCGGCCATGAAGTGGATTGGAAACGCGCTTTCCGAATAGTTTACGAGGTTCCACCGAACCGAACGAACGGTTACCGCCTTCGTATGCTTGCGACAGCTGAAGCAATATGCATTCGATTGTTCCAGCCGTCCCTATGCTCACAGAAGAAGCTGGTCCAGGCTCTCCAGCTTCCCTGGCCAGCGAAGATGGAAGACGCCCAGGTCGACTGCCTTTGGTCAGACGCGGCAGCGCACATCTAGCCCTCTAAGACCTAATTCGTTTTTTCCACTCTGACATTGACCTTTACGTGATCAATTCGTTTTGAACTAAGTGGGTCGATTTCTCTTTCTAGCTTCTATATGATTGTAATGGTCTGACGATGAATCATTGAAAGCAATTGCTCACCAGATGGTCTTTTGTTCTAGAGACTTAAATGGGAATTTTCAAGTTACTTAAATAAAATATTTATTTATTTATTTATCTTCAAGGCAGTTAAGTCGGGCATGCAGTTTTGCTACCTTGGAATTGGGCTGCCCTGAGGTCGCTACCCTTAAAGTCCGAAGCAACCTGGAATCATCCGGCATGTTGTAATTCGCTAACAATCGACTACGGATAGGCACGTTTTCTAAAAAGGGAATGAAAACATTCGCTGTTTTCCCCGCCGGCTGTTGAGTTTCCTTGTATAACATCAGCAAATGGACGCACGGTAGCCACATGTGCCCGTAAAATGAGCAAGTGCACATGCCATTTGCGCAGTCGATGGTATATCGTGGGTGTTGATCTTGACCAACAAACTGTGGAAGTAGAAACATACAAGGTGTCAAACCAGTCCTGCTCAATATCAGAGTACACTGCACCGAAGTTCGGTGCTGCCAGATGCCGCAATACCAGGGTGCCAGCGTACGCTTTTAGATGGCCTATCAGCATATGCACGTAGGCGTTACCTTCATCTTCAAATACCTGGTGTCTGTTACGGAAGTATGTACACTGCATCTGAAATTCTTTCAGTACAACCTCAGACCGTTTCCGCACTTCACTCACAGCCACTGCAAGGCGCTCGGAACCGTGGGTTATTTTCACCAGTTTAATATTGGTATTCTTGACACGCTTGTTGGTGGTGTTCCCAAAATGCACCAACCCCGCTTAAGGATAGTTCGCCCACGACGGCTTGATGAACATCCAGTGGGATGTTAGATACCGTACAAACTGAGGATCCGACTTCTGAAGCAGGCTAAAACCTTGCTGGAACCTAGAACAGTGTGAATGTGGGAAAAGTAGCATACTCGGTCTCCGTATCAATTGTAGACATCTGGTGAAAAAAATAACGTGTGCGGAAGCTATTTGTCTACAGAACGGCGTAAAACAATTCGCTTAACTCACGTGCCTTCGAACTGCCTCGCGGATATGAAAGTAGCACAGCAGCATGCCACACCGTAATACTGCTTGTGCTGTGCGCATTTGAGCAACCAGTTTATCCATAACGGAAGTTCGTAAGGAGAAATCATGGCCCATGGCATCAAGAAAGAAACCAAATACTTTCGCTAACGAATTGAACATTTGCTTACGCATAAACCCATAAAAACTGATCGGCCGTAATCCATGCCGTCTGTTGCCAAGAACTGGTAAAACTTGAAACTCTAGGGAAATAACGACGAAGGTCATGCCTACCCAAGGTGGTTTGTATCATGCGTTGCATCCAAACACACAACGTGAGGAAATCGCTGAAACATTTAAACTTGCTGATTACCAGCAAAGCACGCATGCGTAAGTAAGCCTTTTCAGAAATTGTTTGCACGAACCCATCCTTTTCCAAGCTCTGAAGGGCCTGCCGCAAATTGACTAGCAATAAGAACATACATTTCTACTACAGGACACGGGTGAGCGCACCTTGCGACATACAGTATGGACGTCGTCGCTGGTGACGTGTTTCCCGAATAATTCTCCATATCTGGCTTTATTTCGCACTAAGGGGTGTTGTATCCAAATAAGTCAGCATATTGATTGCATTCCTCCTCCGTAAGTCATCGGTTTGGAGAGTGCATTTCGAAACTAAAGCGGTTGCATGGATGGCTAAGGGTGAGATGGAACGTTAGCACGTTTAGCCTACGCCCATCCCGATCAACATCGACACGCGCACTGCAACCGGGGCCTGGAGAACTGAACTAACGGTCAAAAACTTCATAAACAACCTACTAGGCTCGCCGTATTCCTTTCCTCCTTGTTTTGCGGCACTTACAGCGCACGCATTTATAAACGATGCCATCATACCTCACGCTATGGTACTTGCCTATTTGCTACTACAGAAAAACAAACTCGACCTTGTTGTGATATATAAATGAAGTAAACAGCGATTAGAATTCATCAAAACTATGAAACGAATGTGCAAGAAAGATGCTCCTGAAGTCAGCCTCCCTGGTTGCACTTCGAAATGACAGCCAAAGACGGCCAATTTCATTAGACCTCGCTTAAAGTAGCAACGAACCTCATTTGCAGAGATATCAGCCGTTGTTGGAAAACATTTGACATGGTAGTATTTTAGATTGTAAAATGACTCAACTTACTTTTATTGGTAGAAATTGGTCACATCTAGACTCACTCAGACAGCCGCCACACGCCCGATTAAGCACTGTACGCGCGTTTCATCCTTTCGGAAACCATCGGCAGTGCGCATTCCATCGGACTCCTGGTAGGGCTCGAACCCGCAACTCGACTGTTGCCAGTCCGTGTTTGAAACCACTTGGCTGCGGAGGACGGCAACGACCATCGTGAATAAGTTACTAGATGTGTTATAGCGCCGCTCACTATCCACTGACTTACACATTACTGCCGTGAAGAGGACAGGGCAGCCCCTTCACCAAGCGACGAGCTTACGGGTTCGCGCCCCACCAGGGTTCCGATGGAATGCGCATTGCTGAGGATTCACGAAAGGAGGAAACGCGCGTACAGCGCTTTGCCGGGCGTGTGGCGGCTGTCTGATTGAGTCTATATATGACGATTTTCTACCTAAACCCTTCAACTCCCCTTACTACTTCTGTAGTCAGTAAGCAGGCCAAACTGCTTATAATGCCATAAGTTAATAATCGGCTTAAGTTTGGTAAGCTCGTTGCATGGTGGGGGGGCTACCCTGTCCTCTTCACGGCAGTAACGTGTATGTCAATGGATAGTGAGCGGCGCTATAACACATCTAGTAAGTTATTCACGATGGTCGTTGCCGTCCCCCGTAGCCCAGTGGTCTCAACCACGGACTGGCAACAGTCAAGTTGCGGGTTCGAGCCGTACCAGAGGTCCGATGAAATCCGCACTGCCGATGATTCCCGAAAGAATGAAACGCGCGTACAGTGCTTTTCCGGGCGTGTGGCGGCTGTCTGAGTGAGTCTAGATGTGACGAATTTCTACCTATACCATTCATCTCCCCCTACTACTCTTCTGTTACTTTTTATTGCCCACAGTTCTTGCAGTCCAATGTGTGCCACTAGGTGCCACGAACGATAAGCGATTAAAGTGTTGCCCTTGACGGATGCTTGGTACGGTCAGGGTAAACATGTTCATGTAGTTTAAATATTGTTTGGTCATGTAAACGGTAAGGGCAAGTTAAGGGTAATTTCTGTATAACTTATGGTTAAGGAATGAAGGCAGTGTACATGGTTTGTTTAGCTGACTTACTTGGCTGGTATATTTTGGCGCTTTTCGTGCTTTCCGCCATGCAGGATGGTGTCGCAGCTTTTCGTTGCATGATAACCGGTGGTTAAAAAGCAATTGAAGATTTCCAACGCGACTTGGTGCGGTTCCAAAGAGAAACTGCAAGCTGGATTCATAGATGCACGGTAATTACTGCGGCGAGTCATAAGCAAAGGACTGGAACACAATCTCCCTGCTGGTGTTCGTCATCGATTCATACAATATCGATGTGTGCATAGCAAGTGTAAGAACGTGAAAAGGAAGCAGTAAGGTGCATGGTAATTTGACTGCTGTTAAACCTTTTCGTTATAGGTGTTACAACTGCAAGGCCCGATTTTCCGTGGTACTGAAAGACATTTAGTAGGAAGTTGACCGCGCCTGTTTGACGCATGCGCCTGCGTTCCACTTAAATAAATAAATAAATAGTATATTCTCGACTTTCCGAGACACACCTGACCAGGCATGATCAACGTTTACAAGCAATTTATGTTTCGCAACAAACACGTTGCTATGTATGTCATCGGCAATAAGCCGAAAGTTGTCCAAGCTTTGGAAATTGTAAAATTAATCTTGAGGTATAAATTCGTCAAAACATGACGACAAGTTGGGTTATAGTGGGCGTAGTGTAGACAGGCTGGGCATTCCGTTTGTAGAGAAAACTTGTCAGGAAAATATTACATTAGGATTCAGGTCGGCTTGCCAGTATGTAGTTGTAGGCAGTGACTTTATTCAGTGGCGAGTCACATCCGCCACGTCGCAGCGTTGTTAAGCGGACACTTGTGGCTTTTTATAGGGAGAACGCTTGCTAGGCGAAAACCCACCACGTCCTGAAACACTGTCAGAAATCCGTTTGTACACTAATGTAAAACTGGCAGAGCAGCTCGTCGACTGATTTAACACTCGGTTAACCGCCGACTTGGGGATACCTTAAATTTATCTGGTTAATCGGCGGCTTAATACGATACTTGAGGCGGCGGTATTAACGTTGACGAAGTCTTTTCGTCAGACACGTGAAATCCATACTTCCGTGTTAATGGAATACGGCATCGGCATTGCCAGGCGCGAGTTATATCGTCTGAGGCAACAGAGTCAGGCGGAGAAAGTTAGTGAGATAGAACCTGTAATCACCCTGTAGAAAAAGGAAGATTCTTGTACAGTTGTGAGGGCGTAGCTAGAGGTGCGATTCCTTCTTCATACCTGTTTGCACTCGGAGGTTGGTTGCACGATACGGCGGTTATACTGGCGAATTTTAGGCATCAGCTTAATGACGGTGGCTAAATTCTACGGCATAGTATGTTCCTTGAAGTCACGAGGGTGTGGGTGTCATTTTTGTACGCCTTGTTACCAGATGCGACGACAGAGAGTTATTCGGTGGCCATAACAGGTATGCGTGCAATGGTTCATAGCACGACATCCGTGCGGCCTATTGTGGAAGACAAATACGGAGATGTAGCCGGAGGTGTACATGTTGTTGTGCTATGTCCACATGTTACGGGACATAAACAGACGGTGCAGTCAGCTGTCAGTTGTGGACCCAGCGGAAAGGTTATTCTGATCCGGTTACTGAAGAACTTGATATTCACGCCTGAGTAGACGCGTTATCATGGAATATTTGAAACCATTCTGCAGCGAACTACGCAAAGGTTTCAGTATTTCCTTAGAACACGGATGGCTTGATGGCGATGCTGGGCGGCGCGTCAATTACGGCATGTCATGATGTTTCTATGCATTTCCACTAAGCGAGTAGAGAATGAACATATGCGCCTTAACCAGACTTTGAGCGAGCGTTCCTTCTTGGCGGCGCTTTTCGAGACGAGCGTTCAGCGTGCGAAAAGTATGGCCGATTGGCATAGCACTCAGTTAGCGGCGGAGTGCATGCGAAGTAATGCAGGTGAAGTATTTGTGTTGTCAGAACTTGTAAGCAGCTTGACTGCATACGCCCGCGAAAGGGTGAGGAGTCCTTTTCAGCACACGACTATTACCGATGTCGTGCCGGATAGGCTGTACCGGGTGGTGTTAGAATCCGTGTCTGCCGGCTACCGCGTTTGCATACACCAACGCAGTAACTGTGACTGTTCTTTCAATCGTCATTAGCGTACGCCTTGCGGTCACTTATTGCACGTTGCGGCGGAGGAGCATCGGAAGGCTCAGGATGTTCTTCAAGGATGTCGATGGTTGATTGATCCAGTGGTACAATCTGAAACGGCGGAGAACTTGGATTGCGCTCAAGTTGAAACGGTCTCCGCAGTTGGACATGCACACAGTGTGATAGACAAGCGCATAAAGACTAGATGCTTGCACGAAGTGCTCGGGGAAATCGATGTGAACATCAAAAGTTGTCTCAGTGGGATATCTAAAAGCGCTGGCTAGTTTGCGTGCTTTCAGGAAGGTTATCTCTGTTAAATTGGATTACAAAATTGGTTGCGACACGTCAAAGTGCTCAGAAAATATACCGACGTGCACGTTTATTAGGAGGTCAGTGTGAAAATGAGGTGCGTCATTGGAACGGGCTACGTGGACAAGTCAACAAACTTTGAGGAGCGCCTTATAAGGGATGGCATTCAGGAAACCATCCCAGGCCCGTCAACTTCCGCTACGGTGCTCTCTATGGAAGAATCAGGTTATCGGAAAGTGCCCGCAAGGCACCCTTGGTCCTTAGTGTTGCAAATCCGGCTTTTGGTACCAGCGCAATGTGCGTTGCGCAATTTCGTCCGCTGCCGACGACTACGATTGCTAGATGCAGAAGGCAGGGCAAACGTGGTGCACATGAGACTGCAAGTAGCCAGGTTCCAACTACCGTTTGTGCATTGTGTCCACAAGAAAAGGACTTTGGAACACGTGGCAACGATGTCTCCTGTGTGATGTGGGACAGATGTTCGAACTGCTTCCATCAAACTGCGCATCGTGTCATGCTGAGGACACGCGTGAATGCGTTTGCTGCAGACTGTAAGTTCCAGGCATTCCATGTAATGAGGAAACGCATTGCAGATGACCGGGAGATAACAGCACGGGCGTTCGCAAATAAAAGTTGTTTACGTAAGTGAACGAGTTACATAGCATGCACGAAGATTCATCACACTGACGGCAAGTTTCTTGTGTTTATAAAACAGTCATGTCAGGTGCCTTTGGTTGATGTTGACTTTTCCTTGCGTACGTGAATTAAGGCAGCGGTTGCAGCAGCATGTGCGGTTATGCTAGCAAAACGACAGGCTACATGCCCTTTACTTTTGCTGACGTCTCATCTTCCGTACAAGTGAAAGCGTGATCATCATCATCAAACATGTTAGTTAGAGGTGGATAAAGCCGTAGCTACTGTGTCGGAAAACATAGGAAAAAAGGAGAAAAATACGTCACCAGGTGCAAGCCAGCTGAGCTACCGTTAACGGATGGGCATGGTTCCGGTAAGCTATCAGCCGGTTGCTATTCAGCAGAAATCGACTATACGAAACCATATATCGCTATATAGTTAGATCATGGTTGGGGGGATACTCATAAGAATTGGGTGGGATAGAGGAACACTGCAGAACACCACTATGGTCGGCTGGTAGCCACGTCAGCATGTGTATGCAGTCACACCAGTTCGTATTTCGAACCCAACCATTGAGCCTGGAGGCTCAAACGGATGGCGCAAAAGCGCCTCGAGCGTTTGCTATACGGTTCGTTTTGTCATCTTCCATCCCACGGGCGCTGATACAACGTCCCAATTAGTAGAAGTTTTGAACAACTTACAGCTCACCTTCATCAAGGGTCAAAGTCAGTGGCGGTCTAGGCCAATGCTGGGGGAACGCTTTGCAGTTCGAAGGTAGGAAACAAAGCCCGAAGTGACGGACAGCCAGTGCTAACCTGTCCAGTACCGCTTGGCTAATTGGTCACCTGTCACAGATTAGGTAAATATCAATATCATACCATAAGTCAAGAGGTAGAGCTCCTGGGAGTAGCTCCACACCATCTAAGTCGCGTCCTGCGAATGCGATTTACAGTACTTCGTATACAACGAAGTTGCAGAGAAAATGTGACAACAGATATCCCTGTCTCACAACGCTGGAGATATAAAACGACGACGAGAGTTTTCCGTAAGCCCTCACTCTGTTTAAGCTACTCGGGTAACGATCGGATAATATTTACGTATTGCTCTGGAACACCTATCCTGAACAGACATTCTCAAAATGCACTACTATCCACGGATTGCATTGCATCTTTGATATCCAGGAATAGGCAAACGTTCGACCGGCAATATATGTCACGGTGCTCCCACAACTGGCGCAAAGTGAAGATATGGTCAATGCAGCCACGACGTGGACGAAACCCGCTTTCATGTTCAACAATATGGTTGTCCCGAGTGCAAGGCAGTCTGTGAAGGATGACAGAGGCAAGCAATTTGGAGTCGATGAAGACCACAGGACTCCTTTATGGTCTGCGCATTCCGCTCGTCAGTCTCCCTTGAAAATTGGGCTTTTGACTGAGTGGCTCCAGTGGTTGGTACAGTTACTTGCTCCAACGGTTTCAAAGTAATTATTATAAATCATCAACCACTGCATGTTCCCCGAATTTCACGATTGTTGGAGGAAGATCCTGGCATCCCGTGGCGTTAAATAACTTCAACAGTGCGACCTCACGCTCGACATTTGAGCAAAGGGTTTTTCTAAAGGGACAGCCCACGGGTCTGGGCGATTACTGGCATTCAGACTAGGTGGCTTCCCCAGTTACCTGGTGTCAATAGGCCCATGATGTCCTCTTGGGCGTCCACAAAACGCAGCCGCAGGTCTGCACATGCAAGTGCATCGTCTGTGTCTACACATGTACTCTAACTCCAGCGACATTTCTGGACGCAGCCTTTCCATTGTAAGGTTATCGCAGTGTGATGGTTTTGCGTCCATTAGTGGTTAGAAGTTTGCGGGTGCTAAGTCACTCTCCGGCGGTGTCTCTGTCGGAATTTAGTGCTCGCTAGAAATACTTCACCACCACACAAATAAACCAAGCACGTACCGTTATTATTAAGGGAACCTACACCATGTTAGCCGCCAAGATGCAGTTCATCAGTGGATAATTTTCCAACCTGAGAGTTCAGCTCCCCAGCGGGCATTACAATGCCCCAGCTCCTTATGTAACGAAGCACCTCGTTCAGTTGTGGACAGGAGTCCTTTTTTACCTTGTCAGGAACGACGCTCCCGTTCATGAGTGAGTTTAAACTAGAAGTGAAGCGAGTATTAAAGTAAGGTATGGGTTGGCCGTGATTCTGGGGGTTGAAAACAGTCAGGATGAAAGTGAAGCTGGAACGGGACGATAAAGTTGGAAAAGAGGGGTAAAGTAGGATGGAAAGGCTTGAGCAGTAGAATCCAAACCCCTAGGCATCCTGCGGAATGCAGCAGACAGGGCACCGTTGATTACGCTGTGGGGGGCCAGAGCATCCAGAAATTGCTTAAGTAAAAATTCATTGCATAGCGTATGCAGGATAATGTTCGTTTGCCTAGGCCTAAACAGTGAAGCATTAGGTTTAGCAACGGAAGCCTTTGTTGCAAACACCTGACCGGTAGACACCGACTTTTGCGTTCGGCTACAAGGAATCCCGCAGGAATAGCGGGCTGATTTTCTCCAGCCTCTAACCATTAATCAACCTGGTATCAGTGTCTCTGATGGTGCAAAAAAGCACCATCGCGCATGGCTCAATGGATCACAGAGGCAAAATAAATAATGGTACCCGGTAAAAACTTATCGAGGGTAGATGTGCTGGCATGCAAGGAACACAAGGGAAGCTCTCATTCAAGTTATCAACAACGGAATGGAGGCGTATTCATGCACAGCGAATATTAGTTGTTTAGGCGTTCTGCCAATTCAACTGTCCGCCCCTACCTCAGCGACATCCTGCATCGGACAACCTGAACATGACCCAGCTGGGTAGGCTTTTACCAACAACAGGTAAAACGGCCCAAGCCAAAGATACCTACGCAGTGTTATCTGTCGTTTTAGCTGAGCTATCATGATAATCTCTACCTATTACTCACCCTACGTACATCATCTTTGGGGATACCCCGGTGCCATCCGACAGTACTAATGCTTCGCAAACAACGATGATCCAATACTTGATGGCGCCTCAGGTTTCCAAACCGGAGGGACATGTTTCGTCTGGGTGGTTTACGCATCGACCACATGCTGACCGCATCAACTGTTGGAACACCGCCACACATATTGGCGGCGCACCGTAGTGGCGCTCCTGGACATCTCAGTTGCTTTCGATTCTGTTGATCGAGGTGATCGTTGTGAATGTCAACTCAGGAAAGGTGTGCCCCAGAAACCTGTAAATAGGATTCCAGCATTATACGCGAGTAGCACGGGCAGAGTGATAGCTTACGGTAAGCGGTTGCCGTCCCTCAGTACTCCAGCCATGTGAGACAAGGATGCCCCTTGTCACCGTTCCTCATAAACTTTGCCATCGATGAAGCCATGGATATTGAATTTATAGTACACCACTTTTAAAGTGCACGAGTTGTTGCCTTAGGTATGCAGATGACATAGCCCTCAGCTTTGCAAAACTCCCAGACGTGCGAACATGAGCTAGGCAGCTTACCGCTGGATGTCAGCCGATTCCGGCTTCGCTTTGCACTGTCCAAGTGCAATGCTTCCCTTCAAGCTTGGCAGGGATCGTATCCAAGGCTGACCCTTGGTGGGGAACGGCAAGCAGTCCTTCAGAAATTCCACCGCCATGAAAGTTGTCTCAGCATCTTTGGGATGGCAGACGAGGTAACCAACCGTATTGCGGAAGCTCGAAGATTTTCCGCTACCTATGTCGGCGGTGGGACAGCACTCTAGCCTCTTAGGGTACCGTGTACAAAGCAGCGGTATGTTTGACCTTACTGTTGTCATCATCATTCATCAGTATAAACGTCAGCTATAGGTGTGAAACACCTCAGCTACTGTGCCGCAATACATAGAGGAAAAGAACCTAAATAACGACGGTTGCATGCCGGCCAACAGCCAGCAACGGATAAGCATTACTCCTGTAAGCTAACAGCCGGATATTAGGCAAAAAGAAAAACTATGTTTTACACTATGAACTGAGATCATAGATGGAGGGGAGACTAATAGCAATGGGGAGGGACGAAGAAACTCACAGCAGAAACGCCACTGATGTCGGCTTCTTGTCGTGTCAGCAACTGTATCTGTACCGAATCATCGGTACAGATTCGAAGCGTGTAGGCAACGATAATGAACAAATACCTATTAGTGTAGCGCGACTTCGAAGCTTTGAACAATCCAGCCAATCGGACGCACACATCCGGCTACTGGTTGGAATCCAAGCAACCAGAGCAGCTTCAGCCCAGGGACTCAGGGCAATGCCAACACCAGCTTGCCCGGTGCCCGAAGCTGCATCGTCACTAAATAGCCTCAATGAGCAAATGCCTCTTACGTCTCCTGAAGGGATCGCATCGTGAGCACAGAGCTGAAGCCTTGCAGGCGAGTCTCTGATAAGCAACAGATATCGATCGAAAGGTTCTCCAGTATTCAGGCAAGTTCTGCCTGTTGACTGATCTGTGGCAATGTGCGTACACTGAGGCATGCCAATTTGAAGCAGAATCGAGGGCTCCAAACGGAAGCTGATGAACTGGAATTGACCGCTTGGTTAGACATGTGCTTGTCGACAGGAGAGAATTGATGCTCCGCGTTAGCGTCGTGTTAAGGTTAAAAGATAAACGCCTAGCAAAGTATGTATGGGGGACGGGCAAAAATCGGGGGTTGAAAACCGGGGGATAAAAGTGAAGCTGGAACAGTACGGTAACAGTAAAAACGCATAAGGAAGTGTAAGAAGGCGGAATGGGATGAGCAACAACATCCAAGCCCCTATCCACCCTGCTGGATGCAGCAGATAGGGCGACGTTGATTATCCTCTGAGTTGACCAGAGCATCAAGAAATTGTTTTACGTATGATTCATTGTATTGCGTGGGCAAGATACTGTCAGGTTGACCAGGCCTAGGCAGGAGAACGATTGGGGTTCACAACCAAAGACTGTGGTTCCGAAACTTTATCGCTAGCCAGAGGGTTTGGCGTTGGGCTACAAGGAGTCCGTTTTAAGGAATAAGGTGTCACCCTCCTTCCAACCCAACCACTGTCCCTCTGTGCTGCCTATATGGTTAACCCGCCAATACTGTTCAACCTTCAAGTAACCTTTGCCGCCGTTAATTAGCCCGTTGCACCTTCGGTAAGTTTATCCGCCCCTAACAATTGCTTTTAAAACACCAGTCTATCTATGCTACCTAGATGGTTAATCCACCGATACTGGTCACCCACAACGTCACCTTTGCCGCCGCTATTGAAACCGTGGTTTGTCCGCCATTAATATGTGGCTTTTAGAACTGCTGTGTACCCATGCTGCCTGTATGTGTGATATGCCACTATTAGTCAGCCTCCACGTAACCACTCCCGCCGCTATCTAGCTCGTTGCATCTCCGGTAAGTCTATCCGCTATTACTAAGTGGCTTGTAGAACTGCTGTGCCTCCAGGCCGTGTATACAGGTGATCCGCCGCTAGTTTTTGGCCTCCACTTATTGTTTGCGGCCTCTGCATCCCGACGCAACTGCAGAAAGGACGTTGGTTCTTAACTAGTAGCTGTTAGGACACCTGTGTGTTGGTGACAGATGAGCCACTAATGGTATTCCTCCACGAAACTCTTCCTGCTGCATAAATACTCCAGTGCACCTCCGGTAAGTTTGTTGGATGTTAACAATTGATTTTTAAACTCCTATGTATTCGTGCTGTCTGGACGACTGATACGCCACTACTATTCATCCTGTAAGCCACCGTTGCCGCCGCTACGTACTTCTTTTCACCCACCCTAAGTGTATGGTGTGTTCCAATGCGGCTTTTAGAAATCTTGTCTATCCGTGATATCTAAATGGGTGATGCTCAATTACTGGTCTGCCACCACGTAACATATGCCGCCTCTACCCACTCCGTTGCACATCCCGCAATTTGAAACGGTGCGTTTTCGTTGCGTTCCAACTTGCCATGCCCTGAGTTGATTACAGTAGCGTTTTGGCCCCTTTTGTGTTACTTTAACGTAACACCTTCCTACTACTAACTCGTGTGCTCCGTTTTTGGACCTTTGTCCAACACATTTTTCCACTGTCGTTTGCGGTGTTCACGTTTTTCCTTTTTGTCCGTATATACCCTTGTGTTTACCAGGTTTTATATCCATTATTGGCAACATGGTCGTCAAACGCCGCGTATCTCCCACATCTGTCAAGAAACCAGTGAAATCTCCAGCGCCTTTGACCGCCGAGGCTAGTCCACTCCAAACACGGGAGTGCAAAATAATGCTCTCGGATCCACTAGCTGAGGCTTTGCAAAAAGTGTCTGCCCACGAAAGTCAAGTGAACGAGTTAAAAGGTCAAATTGTGACTATTTTAGAGGGTTGCCTGTACCGGGAGCCCAGAGAGCGATTCGAGAAGACGGATCGCCTTGCAGGGAAACGTTTATTGGTACAGTAAAAGATTCCTTGTTAGCTAGCTATAAATGAACGACACCGTGGACGCTCTAGCTAGGGGAACGGATCAAGCACAGCACACAGGGCAGTTGCGCGTTAAAACCGAAACGAGCGCCAAGCAAAAATGGCGATGAGCAAGGCAAGCACTCGAACTCAGCAATCAGTACAACAAACCACACTGGTTGCCCAGGTGTACAATGAAATAATTTTACTTAGAATTTTACACAGGCAAACCGGGGTATCTCCAGACTGCTACATAGCCCTCTCCCAGAAGGGACTGTGTAAGCAGTCCTTCGATCTAATTGAGGACTGTCTGTCGCGGGCCAGCCTTCTGCGAGACCAGGTTGTGAAACCTGATGAAGCTGCTGGGGGAGAACCATGCAATCGGACCCCAGCGGGCTCCCACCCGTGTCCTTCCTACGGTGTCGAAACGGTACAAAACCGTTTTTTGGGGGGGACAATTAGCAAAGTTCATGTATGCAGCTGAGCCGGAAGGTTTTCCACTTCCAGTTGACGTGCGGGGATCCAGCGAAAGGTGAAACCGAGATGCAACCAACCGACGATGTATATGGAAAGCAAAATGAAAAAGCAGCATAAATACAAAGCCATACACAAAGGAGTGCAAAGCAAAAAAGGTGCAAAGCTGTTGTTGGGTTTTAAAAAGGTTTTGCTCTTTTTTGGTAGTTTCAAAACGTTTTGGTCCTTTTTTTTGGATTTTCCTAAAGTTTTGGTAAGAGCAGAAAATTCTAGAGGCACGTTCTATGTAAAATAGTGAGTGCTAACGAAGTCCGAAAAACGAACTAGAGGCTTGAGCTTCCTACCACGTCGATTGATAGTAGGGCAAGTTAGAGTGCTGTCGGTTGAGGTTGTCGGTTCTGCTGGACCGGACTGACTCGTCTGAGGTTGTGGTGCCATTTGTGATGGTACAATCTGTGAATGTGCTTGCTGCACCGAAGAGTCAGACTTGTCGAGGAATACTGTTTTGATTCGATCGATGTTGATCGTGTCAGTCTTACCATTGTAGTCAATGGTAAACGTTTTGTCGCTTCTGCCTACGACACGGTACGGACCAGGTAAGGAGGCTGAAGTGGTCGGTGTACGTTGCCTTGCGAACGAACACGTGCGTGCAAGTAGTTAAGTGTTCGTCCACGTTGGTACGCAAGCTCTGTGCTCTGGGTGGCACAGGCTGAAGCTGTCGCATGTGATGAGATAGGCGAGCTGCGTAGTCGCCATAGTCAAAGGTTGTTGTGCTTTTGTTGAGACGAGTTCACCAGGTAAGCGTTGTGTGCATCCAAAGACTAGCGACAATGGAGTGGCGTGCAAATCCGCTTTAATCGTGTTGCTTATGCCTAAGAGAACGAGCGGAAGTGCATCGCGCCAGAAGGTGCTAGATTGGGCACAGAGTGATGCTTTGAGTTGCCGGTGGAACCTTACTACCATCCCGTTAGCTGCAGGGTAGTATGCGGTGGTTCGATTATGTTGGCAACCAAGAACGTTGAGCAATTTGCTGAAGGATCCGTCAAAGCGCGATCCTCTGTCAGTGATGACTACGCTTGAGCAACCGAATTGAGCTACCCAGCGTTCTAGGAAAGCTTGAGCGACTCTCAGATGAGCAGTTGACTATCGGAATCACCTCTGGCCAACGGGTGAATCGGTCGGCACAAGTGAGTAGGTACACGTAGCCTTTGCATGGAGGCAAATGTCCGACCAGGTCGACATGGACGTGTGCAAAACGAGCGTCAGGAGCGGGAAAGACGCCAAGTGGGCTTTTGGTGTGTCTGTAGACCTTGGCGCGCTGACACTCTAAGCATGCGCGTGCCCAGAGGCGGACATCGCGGTTGACGTTGGGCCATATGAAGAATTCCGTTACGAGCATCTGCGAAACACGTATGCCGGGATGGGACAGGTTGTGTAAAGCATTGAAAACTAGTCGACGCATTGAGGTAGGAACTACGGGTCGGGGAGAAGTTTGTGAGACGTCACAAAGAACGGTCCTCTCAGATGAAGCTAGTGGGATTTCGCGTAGTTTCAACGACGTGTTGCGTTGTAGCTTGTTTTTGTCGGGATCAGCTTGTTAGGCAGCAGCCATAGCGGCTAGATCAATGTTGGTGCCAGGCAATAAGCTGATCTGCTGAATGCGGGAAAGTGCATCCGCGACGGGATTGAGAGCACCCGAGACATGCCGTACGTCTGTCGTAAATTGAGAAACGTAGTCTAAGTGTCTGGTTTCCCGAAGAGAATACTTGTCCGTTGCGCCATTTATTGCGTAGATCAATGGCTTGTGGTCGGTGAAGACTGTAAAATTTCGACCGAGATAATGACGGAAATGTCGGATACCTGGGTAGATAGCTAACAGTTCCCTACCGAAGGTGCTGTAACGCGATTCGGCAGGTTGTAAGCGATTCGAGAAGAAACCTAGAGGTATCCATCGATGGTCGATGAGTTGTTGAAGAACTGCACCGACGGCAATGTCGGAGGCGTCAGTTGTCAGGGAGAGTGGTGCAGACGTGTCTGGATGGGCGAGAAGCGCTATGTTGGAGATAGCGTCTTTGTGCTTCTCAAACCACAGTCTAGCGTTGTCAGTAAAATGAAAAGACGGTTGTTTACCGCGGAGCAAGTCAGTCATCGGTTGAACAATGCTCGCGCAGTTAGGTATAAAACGTTTAAAATAGTTGACCAGGCCAAGGAATTGGCGCAACTGTTTGAAGGAACTGGGAGCAGGATAGTCCTTCAGTGCCTGGATTTTGTCTGGCAGGGCTTCGATACCAGAGGCAGATATGCGGTGGCCAAGAAAGTCAATGGAACTTTGGCCAAGCTCGCATTTATCGGGGTTGACGGTAACCCCATGTTGGGTTAAGCGTTGGAAGCGAGCGTTGAGGTGACGAAGATGTTCTTCATCAGAAGAGCACGCGATGAGAATGTTATCTAGATAGGGATAAACGCCTTCGAGTCCTCGCGTTACCTCATGAATGAAACGCTGAAAAGTTTGAGCAGCGTTGCTGAGGCCGAAAGGCATTCTGAGGTACTCGAATAGGCCGAATGGCATGATGACTGCTGTTTTAGCAATGTCATCTGGCGCGACAGGTATCTGGTGGTAGGCACGAACTAAGTCGACTTTGCTGAAGATAGACATGCCAGCCAGAGCTGAGGTCAAGTCGTGCATGTGTGGAATAGGGTATTTATCCGGGACGGTAAATTTGTTAAGAGCCCTGTAGTCACCATAGGGGCGCCAGTCACCGGATTTCTTCGGTACCATGTGTAATGGTGATGCCCAAGGACTTTGGATGGGCGGATGATTCCCAGTTCGAGCATTTGCTCGAATTCCGCCTTAGCAGCTTTGAGCTTATCCGGGGCTAGTCGGCGAGGGCGGGCCGAAACAGGTGGGCCCTTAGTGCAAATGTAATGCGTGACGTTTGACCGCACAGGAGGCAGGTCGTTCAGGACGCGAAGGAGTTTAGGGTGCTTGCTGAAAAATTCTAGAAAAGGTTGTGAAGCTTGAGGTAGGACACGAATGGGAGTGATAGCAGCCACGTTGGCGCTAGTCCCGATAACGCTGAGCTGTGTCCTAGAATCGATAAGCTTCTTCCTTTTAGCGTCGACGATGAGATCAAAGCGTTGAAGAAAGTCTATGCCTATGAGGGCGAAAGGCACGGCAACGATTATGAAAGGCCAGCGAAAGTTTCGCCGCAGGCCTAAATTGAGCGTCAGCAGCTTTTCGCCGAAAGTTGCGATTGGTGTGCCATTGGCGGCACGCAGCTTGGTCGGCGATGGTGTGATGACCTCATCTGAGCTACGGGGTATAACGCTAACTTCGGCCCCTGTGTCGACTAGAATCTCGGTGCAGGAAGTTTAATCCCTAAGGCGGATGAGGCGACTTTGGTGTTGGCTAGTCGCGTCCGTCGCCGTTACGGACCGGCCGCGAAGTTTTCCCTGCTTCTCGGCGAAGTTGCAAGGCTTTACACATCTATGAGCTGCGGTACCAAAACGCTGGTGGTACCAACAGCTAGCCTGCCTGTTGCTAGACTTAGAACGTTTGCAGGGCAATTTGTATCGACTGGGACGACGACGGTTCATAGTATGCTGCACCTGGCGACTAAGTGTCGCAACTTGTGTTTGGAGGGCTTCTATAGTTGACTGTAAGCCAGTAATAGAAGTGCCCTAAGACGCGACGGCATGGACCTTGCTGGCGTCCGCTTGTGGCTGCGATCGTTCAATAACTCGATCCGCTAAATCTGCTAGTTGAATAAGCGAAACGAAGCTCACTGTAGCGAGAATC
The DNA here is from genome assembly GCA_944474145.2 of Dicrocoelium dendriticum. Lineage (NCBI taxonomy): Eukaryota > Metazoa > Platyhelminthes > Trematoda > Plagiorchiida > Dicrocoeliidae > Dicrocoelium > Dicrocoelium dendriticum. The sequence continues at coordinate 1,526,824 of OX104068.1, read as the reverse complement.
GCTTGCGTGTTTTCCATTTGCCGCTGTAGCCATAGTTCGCGAAGTAAAGTCTCATCCATGGTTGAAGAACCAAGGAGTTGCTGCATCTCCCGTAGCAGGGTTAAGGGCACTTTGTCGCCCAGTTTCAGATCCCTGAAAAGCTGCTGCAGGCGAACTTTCTCAGAGGGCATAACACGCTTGGTCGTGGCCTCTTTGAGAGCATCATAGCGGTTTTCGGTCTGAGAAATGATAACGTCACGAACCTGCATTGATATCTCCTTGGGGAGATAGGATAGGAGCCTGCAACACTTCGAGTAATCGAAAGTGATTCTGTGAATATAAAACTCAGTTTCAAGTTAAGCGAACCATAAAAAAGGATCCATGTCCCAAAAGGTGGAACTGAGAGAGATACAACGCTGTAGTGACTCTACCTTATGGTCTACAGATTCCATGGCTTGAAA
>OX104068.1:1440505-1525885 GCA_944474145.2 Dicrocoelium dendriticum | reverse complement strand
CTACATACCCAGGGGGATCTGCGATTCTTTCTTCGGAACCTATCCTGTCCTCCAAGACTTCAACATATTTCAACGTATATTCTTCGAGACTTCACGTGGTTCTGCAGATGATCAACACATCATATCCAGAAAGAATGCTTAGTTCCTGACCTACCAATCTGGCACGGGAGAGGACCCAAGCACGCAATGGCTACTCACATAACGCATCAGTCAGCAGAAAATTGGGACGCAACTTGACTGCGAATAACGGAGCAAAAAAGCGTTCAACAAGAAACATAGCCAGTTACAACTTGCCATTCAATGGATTGGCGGCAGTGTTTCAGGACGTGCTGGGTTTTCGCCTGGCAAGCGTTCTCCCTATAAAAAGCCACAAATGTCCGTTTAACAACACTGCAACTTGGCGAATGTGACTCGCTACCGAATAAAATCACAGCCCATAACTTCACACTGGCAGCTCAATTAGAATCATCATACTGGATAGCTTGCTCTTCAATTATCTTCCAATGGATCACTCAGGATTCTCAATCTATTATTAGTCGAGGTATGACTGCGATATATGGCAGAGCAATTATGTCCAAACAAATGGATCCCGATCCCACTACAACCAAATCGTTGTTTCGCATGTTCACTATTGCACAGTTCCAAGCATGGACATATGAACAATTTTCTACTGTCACTACAATTCCCATAAAATGTCTGTACAGCTGTACATACCTGATTATGCCTCAATTGGCGTGCCACGCATAGTCGAGAATAAATTATTTATTTATTTATTTAATTGTATGAGCTATTTATATGTGGCTTTTCGAACGCCTCTTTATCCGTGATGCTTACTTGAGCTATCCGCCAATACCAGTCTCCTTATATCTAACATGTGATGCCACCTGTATACTCCGTTGCATCTCTGGTAAGCGCATTGGGTGCTCACTTTCCGCTTGCAGAACCCCTGTCTATCCGTGGTGCCTACTTCAGTAATCAGCCACTACTGGTGTGGCTCCACTTCACATGTGCCACAGCATAATAATTCTTGCAAGTCAGGTTGGCGTATTATTCTGTAACATGTGGCTGTTAGAACGCGCGCACGTTCATTTCGTACGCACGACTGCTCTGCCCGTACTGCCGCCTGCGGACTAATGGAGAAAGCCATGCGTCTATTCACCACCGCGTATCTTATAAAAGAGAGCTTTGCATGTAACATTTCATTTTACCCAGGTTACGTATTTATACTGCCTTACGTGTTCTTTTATCCAGTGTCCGGTTTACGTTTATTACGCACTGTCACTGTGGCCTCTTATGATGTTTTTGAAACCATCACTGTGTGTTCACCGTTGGTGGATTCGGGGCTACATACACGCCCACTCAACTAGTGAGGAATATTCCTGAATGTCCAAACGTCCGGCAAGTTTATTACATCTGCTTTCTCTATGTCCGGAACCATGTACATCCACTGCTGCTTATCCCCTAACAGGTTACCCCGTATCGTTGCTGCCTTAGCAATTGGCATTAATAAATGACAACTACCACGTCGGGTAATCCATGGTAGCTGCGCAAGCTTGTAAACCTCAACGCAGTAACCCGATTTCTATGTGCAATGCAAGTACCGCCTGTCCGGCAAGCAGTGCGCAGAGCCGTGACAAATAGATAACATCACATTTTCAAAAAGCTCGTTCAGCATAGGTGCGTTCCCATGAGCACATTACCGCCGCATGCCATCTGCTGCTCTAACACCATGAACCCGGCATATTCACTCCGTTGTCCAGTTTAACGGCTAAAAGAAGTCCCGACAAATCCCTGCAGAACTCAACAGCTTCATTACGTGCAAACCTCCATTAAACTTTTATGTCCCAGAATCTCTGTCATTAATAACTGCATGCACACTGCTTCACTTTCCTTTGATTTGTATGTATAAAGCACCATGCTTCATGTGCGCATACTGTTTCCCGATTGGTAATATTGCCGAATATTTCATGGAGCGTACTTGTGGTAATTAACAACCGTTCATGAAGGCTCGTGTAGCCCAATGACAAACTTTTTAATCCAGTCAATAACATCCGTAATTCCATGCAGTCTTGTATGTAATACATAGCAAAGTATTTCGATTAAAATTTTCATCACCACTGGTAATGGCCCATACACATAGGGACAAGCGCAAACGTACAAAAGCAAACCAGAAATGACCATTTATAAGTTTTGTCACCGTGCACTAATAAACCGACATACATTTCCCTCCCACTGCGAGCATTATTTTTTCATTTTCAAACTGACATTAATACACGTCCTTTGTATTTCCTTTCTATTTATAAAATAATTACGAACCTTTTTAGTTAACCTAAAATATGTCACATAGATTTTGTATGGGCATCTAGACCTGCTGAAAGATAAAATTCCACCTATATCTTACACAAGTTCACCATAGTTTCCTAGATCCCTAGAGCAGTTGTACCTCGAGGCAGCACCCCGATTTTGAAGTCACGCGTATCGTTAAGCGGTCCCTCCCGCAGTTGCTTACGTAGCACTGCATGCCACCAGACTCGCCCATCATGGGCTTTAAGCAGCTTTTGCTGCGGCATACAACATTAGATTTGCTGCTCAACGCAACGAAAGACACATTAACGCCGATATTCAGTGAATCCGTCATGACGCTTTCAACTAGTGTGAAACAGGTATCAAAGCGTAAAACCGACAAGCTGTTACCTGTAGGACAATCAACGGAAACAGGTACGAGTTAAACCAAAGTGCAAACGGATTACAAAACAAAAAATTACCGGAAGAGCCGCAGGTTAAACGCAAAAAAGATGGACGAAGTTTGATAATTCCGCGAAAACAGGTACGACGTAATCCCGGGAAAGGGATGATCCAAAATTTTGGACCGTGCAAAATTTGACTAAGGCCAAATTTCTTGCGCGGCACTTGTGAACACTGTTCCGAAACTGTCCTTTGCAAGCGAACACTCAAAAAGACGGCACGCGGACAGAGAATCTAACCAATCTGTTATCGACGTAATTCGTTGAGCGTTGTGTGGTATGCCAGTCTTAAAGTTGGTTAGCTTGACAGTAAAGGTAAAATTGTATGTAAGGATGACGTACATGACAAATACGCCTAGGTGCTGATAGATATGGTTGGGAAATATAACCACTCTGTGGTTGTTCAAGCAGATAACTATAGGCAATAAATCGCTGTGGTGCCACGTTAGAAGCGGTCATCATGCGGATGATATGGCTCCTTTCTAACGTTTCTTGCGTTCCTTTTCCTTACTTTTGCTGACATGAAGGAGCAAGTGAAATAATTGTCACTAGCAGCTGCGGCGTAATAAGACAAGCAGCCAGTAGTGACTCTATCTGCCTTTATAATTGACCAGTAAATATCGCCCTTACGGGCAGGGTGAAACTTTAACTCGGTTCGAGCAGTTTTAGGATCGCTCTCATCAGGACGAGCGTTTTTGACCAGCAAAAGCTTCCATTGTCCCGTCGCTGAACCACGTGGAAAAGCATCGTTAGAAGCCTGTTTCTGGTGTTTTTCTTGCAAACCACTGAGGGCATTAAACGAGGTGTGTGAGAAACGTGGTTGGCCATGTTCCCCATTAATTGTGCATACTCACTGCAGCCCCTAAACACATGCACAAAGCGTATGCAAATACATGAGAATGAAGTGAAATTATGGCTATTCTGTCTTTTTCGAGTGTAAAAGCAGGGCTCGAGTATCACATCTATGTGCTGGGAGCTCTTCTCGTTTATTCGAACAGGAAACGGAACTTTGGTTGAGCTAAAGCGGATTTTGTCCCTTGATCCTCTCTCCTTAACATTTGAGGTATTTAAAGCTCTGGATGGTTACTCATCTGTTGATCACTGGACATTAACCAAGTACTCGCCGCTTGCGCGACCTTAATACTTTGCAAAATGTGCATACACGTTGACTTCTTGTGAGTTGATCATTGCGGTGGAACTTGTCTGCGTGCCCCTGGTTGCTTGGTTGTTGTGCCTCTGCTTTTTCGCAAAGATGTCGTCACAAGCTTGGAGTTCATGTCAACTTTGTTTTGCCCGTTACGATGTGAGGAGTCCATTTAAATATTTACGTAGACACTTGGTATTTCCGACTGGTCCTTTCGTCGATTGCAAAACTGCTCACCGTAAACCGGTTTACAGCTGTTGTTTATCTCTTACATTTAGTTGATTTTCTAACAATTCCTTGGAGATGATTGAATGTAGTCCTAAATCTTCTTGTCCTTTCGACGACTGGTTTGTTATATATGGCAAAGCGGAGTATCTCAAAGCGTCTACAGACTTGAACGGGCCTGCAGCGCGGTATCTTTTGCCGTTGGTTCCTAGTGGACTGTACTGGTTCGCGTATGATGCGGTATGCCCTTGTGGCCAGTTACGAGAGCATATCGCACAGTTGTGATGCCTGCTGTGTGCGTAGCACTGAGCCTTATACGCTAGTAACTGGTAGTCCTATGTCTCTGGAAAGCACGCCGGCTGCTGTGTTTGCTGAACGGGAAACTTAGGTGCTTTGTAAGCTTTCTGTACTGCGTAGCTCTTCATGAGGAGGCAGTGGAAGTTACACTTTGCCGAACACGGCGTCTATGCTCAGTACACAACTTAGTAGCAACACTGTTGTAAATGAACCCTCAGATACCGTGTATGATTCATCGGTTAGCCAGTGAGACAGACGGTCTTCTGCCCTTGTCAAAGTAAATGGGAATGGCGTTAAATAGTAGCAAACCAGAAGGCGGATATCCCATGTATTTCGGGTGCCGTATCTCATTTCCCTTATTTCTACTGCAGCTGTGTCATCCAAGATGGATTTGTTCACGAAGTTAGAGTCTATAATTCTGACGCTACCTAACCCGCCAAAGTCAACAGAGCATTTGATAAGTACTAGGCTTTGCTGAAACTCGTGTACTTATTGCAGTGTGATTTTTAGTATCGCCACTAAGCCGTGCTGTTCTTCTAATGAAGCATATGCTGGATGAGCTTAATTTCTTTAAGATATGCGTTAACCAACTTTACTGCTGGATTTTTCCGGCGGCACTGTGCCAAAGCTCACCAGACTGCGTAGCTTGTCGACTGAGAGGGCAGTTGCGTGTTGCTCGGTCCGCTCCAGAGGCACGCCAAGCTCTTCCACGTTTTGCCTTTAAGCTCAAAGGCAATGATGTCATGTTACACTTAGATCTGGCTTTGACGGAGACGTTGAACTTGCGAGTGGCTGTGCAATATCGTGGCCCATCGTGAAGCAGGAGAAAGGAGCTCTAAGTTTTTTCGGGTGCAATTCCTCAATTTCAGAACCGGTACCGACAGCGCACGATCCCGGACTCGCGTTGGAAAATACACACCGGTGGTTTGCAAAAATTCGGTTATCCCGCGAAACCAGCTGTGCCAAGTCAACACCTTTGATGACCACTACGGTGCAGATGTACTTGCATTTACTGATACAAGGTTGTCCACCGCTCCGCCTAGGGGCGGGTATCCTCCCGGTATACTCAGCCCACGCACCACTGCTGGTGGTCGAGTGGCAGCGAAGCCCCGTTACGGCGTACAGCCGGCGGTTTATTTTCTATGTTTGATGTCCACCGAAGTCATGCAGACTGAAGTGTTTGTATGGGGATATGCACTACTGTGGTGTGTTCACCTTCACTTTGGAGCTGGACCTTACGGTGTTGCGATGGGTCGCGTGCATCAGAGAGCCATTGAGCTATACTTGTTGGTGCCTTTGCACGTTCAGAGCCACTCATACCAGAATGGTCAATGGTTAGGGGCCAGACAAACTCAGCACCCAAGTTGGGGGTTGGGATGAGGCGGCGCCTTATTCCTTAAACGGACTCCCTGTATCCCAACTCCGAGCCCGCTGCTTTGCGGTCAGAATGTGAACCAAAGGCTGCGGTTGAGAATCCTAATCTTTCTCTTGTATAGGCTTCGCAACCTGAAAGTACCCTACCCACGCAATACAATGAATAGCTCTTCCAACGATTTTCTGAAGCCATGGCCACCGCAGTGGAGAATCAAGGGTGCCTTTTCAGCTGAATCGAGCATGATGTATAGGGGTTTGGACGCTACTGCTCAAACATCCACACCGTTTCATTCCCCCTCTTATGCTTTTCACTCTTAGCGTCCCCTTCCAGCTTCACTTTTCTCCCCCACATTCCCACCTCCTATTCTTGGCCCCCCACCTTGTTTTGATACAATTTTGGCTTCCAGGTTCAAACCACGTGAATGTGTAGCTTCAATCCTGCTCTGTCAACAACGGCAGGTGCAAGCAAGCTGCCAAGCCAAAGTCATCGGCTTTCATTTAGAGCCCTTAATCAAATCTTAGATTGGCATGCCTCAACGTTTACAGAGTCTTCAACGGCTACACTTATTATAGCGTTCGAGTCGAAGTGATAAAGCTTGACGGCGGAAGCTTGTGCTACTTTACCGGCAGCAAATGATTTTTTGTGCTTCAAGCGTAAGCGGAAGTTGTCCTCGCTGCGTCCACGCAGACGATTGATGAGCGGTAGCATAAGCTTGGCGCAGCGCGGCACGAATCATCGCTAGTAGTTAGCTATGCCATTAAAGCGTCGAATTGCGGCCAGAGTGTTTGAATGAGGAATGACGCGTTTTGCCTGGCCTCTGCGCTTCAACGAGTGGATACCATCCTAGTGAAGTTGGTATCTAAGTAAGTTACTGCGTGGCTGCATGTAAAGGCTCCTGTGGGGCTTGACTGTGACGTTGTGCATCTTCTGCCGTTCGGACAAGCCGTAGAAGTATTTTGTGTTCCGCTTCTAAAGAATTGGCTACCAAGCTGGCGTCGAGGTACGTGTAAACGAATTCAGGTTCAGATACGACGAATGGGATGCAGCGTTGAAGTATTTGCTTGTCGTTGCGCAGACAGAATGGCATTCGTAACAACTCGCATCGTACAAATGGTGTACTAACGGCGGTTTCGCTATGTTTTTACCGGCAACCGGGATCTGATGTCATGCTCGCACCAGCTCAATATCTGAAAACAAAAGGGCGTCAAGAAAAGCGGATGTACTATCCTATAGGTGAAGAATGGGATAAGAATCGGGAATTGTTACGAGGTTGAGGGCACGGTATTGCCACGTGGTCGCTAGTCTCCTAACTTTTTCGGGACCATGTAAAAGGAGCGTCGACCAAGGAATGCTGGATGGTCGAACAATCTCAAGCACAAGCATGTGTTCGAATTTCGCACGTGCGAATTTAGGCTTTACCGAAATCTGTTTAAATGCTTTGGCGGAGACGTGCGGACCCTTGGTAACTATGTAAAGCTGCTTAGCTGGGGCTGCAGGTGACAGATACAATGAAAGTCGGATTACTTTAGCGAAACTCGTAAACAAATCTTTGCTAGCCGGCGTGTTTACAATGGCATACACCTGACTGAGCGGCCCTATATCGCTGGATATTTCAGCGGTGGAAAGTTTCGTTGTCTGATCCATGAGACTATGTGGTTTAGAGTCGACCAGCAAGCCGAAGTGCTAAAAAAAATACCCCCCAATAATGGGATCTTTGCCGTCAGCTAAAATAAGGATTCATCAACAGGAGCATCGTTAGTACAGCTTAAGCGTTCGTGAACGCTGACCGTAATCCCGGATGCTTGTACCATCAGCTGCTCTTGGTGGATCAGTCAGCTTTTTCGGTTTAATCATTGGAATCACGTAGAAAGACACTTATGTCTGCGCCAGTGTCGATGAAATTGCGTACTCCCGTTAGCCGATCGTTAATGAAAAATAGGCGAATGTGTTGACCAGCTACGTCCTTCAACCTTACCTTCTGGTCGTCCCCTTTTCTTGCGCGTTGGGTTTGAAGGAACACAGTGAGCGGCACAGACTGGCCCTCCTGCAAACGCACTGATGGTACCAGAAGTAGAAAGACATATGGCGAGGTGGGTTAGACGGTGCTTTTGTTCGAACTGTACGTTGCCGTCATGCAGATCAACGTCGGCAGCTACCCCAAAAATTTGTGTAATCGGGTACCTTTGGGTGGGTGCGGTACTCTGCGCTTTCATTCCATCAAAATCGTCTTTTGGCGTAGATCGAACTTGCGAAACCTGACCGTAGGATTCCTAAATTTCGTTTGCCGTGGTGGCCACTTGCGTCAGAGATGTGCTAGAATTTGTTTAAAGGCTATTGCACATGTTAGGTGACAAGCTTTGCAGCGAAGCTTCCAAGGACTTATGTTGGCTAGCATGTCGGGCTTGACTAAACTTTGCACCTTTTGCAATAGGAGCGATGGTGTAAGGTCACTTAACTCCAATTTGCCTTGAAACGTAGTGCTACCTACAAGTTGTGAAAGACCTGTCCTTTGAGAACCGCTGCATTAAATTCTTCGTAAGTATTCCTGTCTGCTGGTAACCCGAGGAGGTATTCCATATCAGCTGCGACGTGTGGATGAAGCGCAGAGACGATGAGAAAATCTTTGATTCTTGCAGATCTAATGTATTGAATTTCGAAAATTTCCTCTAACTAAGCAAACCAATATTTGGATTACGTATGTGGAAAGGCGGCGAGGCAATAATAGCATTTATAATCTGGCCGTCGAGAATCACTTGACATGAATGGATAGCAGTAAAATGATATAAAGTAAGCTATATTGAAAGTGAAATACGCTAAAGAGGAAAAGGGGTGGATGTTTGGCAGAACTAAACGAACCTGGAAAAATCTAGTAATCTGCTCAGCAAATTTTCGGTCGTGGTCAACAGTTATAGCAGCATCGTTGAGTAGCTATAATGTCAGGGTTGCCCTGTCCCAAGGATTTGTCTTGAAAATTTTAATATAAAGACATATATGCGTTTATTGTTGAAATGTAAGATGTCGCTAAATGAAGACATTGTAAAAATTGTTCCAGCTAGCAGAGAGGTCTAGTCACTAGCCAATACGAAGCAACGCTTTTCGTGACGGCGAAACCGGAAGCGCGTGAATGCGATTCGGCTGCGTGGCTCAAGCACACGTAGCCATCGTGCAAACAAGCACGCTTTTTAAGTTGTCCATATGGAGAACTATATTATACTTAACCGATATATTTCAAAGACAAACTGAATAATATCCAGGCAACAACATGCTGACATCCGTCTCACCGTTAATTTTTCGTACAGTACCCTTAACAAAACCGCACAGTTTATCTTCACGTTGCTTCTTGTTCGTTGGCTCTTCCCTTGCCTCCTTTTACCTATTTCGCACCGGCCTCCTCTTACATGTACCACCTGCCTGCAATGCTCCACCGACTTAATTGCCCCACTTTAGCTCCGCACAATTTGCGTAGGACCTGAATTATCTATACATAAATAAATATTTTTTTCGACTATGCGAGGCACGCCCGTGGAGGCATGATCATATATATACAACCGTACAGACATTTTAAGGCAAGTGTAACAGTGACAGTAGAACATTGTTCATATGTCCATTATTGAAACTGTACAATGGTGAAAACGCGAAACAATAATTTGGCTGTCGTGAGCCCGGGACCTTGGTTAATAATAGATTGAGAATCCTGAATGATCCATTGGAAGATCATTGAAGAGACGTGACAATACAATGAGTTCGTGCGCAAGTAACGCGAAGGTCCACGGTGATATCGTAGAAATCAAGAAGACGAAAGTATATGCAGATGTGAAAGTTTCAGTGTAACGAACCTATCTGGAATGTTGACGCTAGTTGCCCTGCCAGTGTGAAGTTATGGCCTGTGACTTTATTCGGTGGCCAGGCACCTTCGCCAAGTTGCAGTGTTATTAACCGGACATTTCTGGCTTTTTATAGGGAAAACGCTAGCCAAGCGAAAACCCACCACGTCCTGAAACACTGCCGCCAGTCCATTGAATGGCAACTTGTAACTGGTTATGATTCTGGTTGAACGTTTGTTTGTTCAATTATTCGCACTCAGGTTGCGTCCCATTTTTCTGCCGGCTGATGCGTTAGCCGGGTGCATATTGCGTTCCTGAATCCTGTCCTGTGCCCGGTTAGTAGGGCTGGAACTAAACCTTCTTTTTGAATATGATGTGTTGATCATCTGCAGAACCACGTGAAGTCTCCGAGGGTTATACATTGAAATATGTCTAATTGTTGTTGAGGTCTTGAAGGATAGAATATAGTTCCGAAGAAAAAATCGCCGATTCCCCGGGGTATGTAGTAAAATGGATTATAAATATAGGAAACCACAGCCAATTGAGCGGTCAAGGCGGATGGAAGAGCTCATAATGACCAATTGTTCTGGCTTTGTACCGCAGGAGAATGTGCCTTCCGAAGTCAAAAGTAGTTCTCCAGGCAAGAGTTAGGTGGAAGATATATTGGTAAGCAAACTGAACCCAAAGGTTCGAGCCTCGGAAAGTTGTATCCGTGTACTATAAAGAATGATTGGTCCGGTTAGTAAGTGGTAAACGGATTGGTAACCTTCCGCTCATGTCCAGATATAGGAACTGTGTAACTTGTATTGTTGTCACGACGATAGACCATTCCTTGGGTGCGTGTCGCCGTACCTATGACAAGCTCCGAAAGAAAAGAAACGAACAGAAACAGCCGCAGAGACAGAAGAAAGGAATGCGTCTGGGATACAGTCGATCAATTGCGGCGCTGACTGAACTATTTTAACCCTATACATGTAATTGTTATTTAACTATCGCATATACATGTGTATGATAAGTGGTGAAATACGAAGAGAAGCAAGCAGAACACGGATCAGTAAAGAAGGAAAGATTATTTTTTAATAGGAATGAAGATGAAGAAAAAAGAGTTTGAGGGGTCTTAATGCGCATATGCCTAATCGGTTGGAACCAGAGAGAGGAAGACGAGGTGTTTAGATTATGGGAAAGAATAGCACTCAGAAGGAGCGGTAGGAACGCGTTGCCACAGTCTTAAATTGGTAGGAATGTAAGAAGTCAGGGAGGACAGACGCATGTAAGTTAGCGTCGAATGATGAAGGAATGCAACAGAAAGCACAGAAAGGAAAGAAAGGGTCGGTAAAACAAGTTCTATTGAGGAGCAGTGGAGAAGTCGCAGACCTTCCTCAGGTGATGATTCCTCCTTGTTAATAAAAAGAAGGACAAACAATGCCCAGTGATTTAATTAAGGGGAGGGTAACAGAGCGTCGCGCCGGCTGTTACTAGATCAGTTATATATCAGAAGTCCGGGTGCGATCAGAAAACAAGAGACCGTTCAGACAAAACCAAAAAGGTCAGCAACATGAAGCTAGGTCGCCAAATATAGCTGAGTATAAGGTAATGGGTGTCATCATAAAAGAAGCAGTTTAGGACAAAAGTGGCTAAACGAAACGGTAGTTAGCCTCGGGGTGATGTGAACATGCCGTTTGGTCTGTTAAACCCTGGTCATAAGGGACATAGTAGTCAAAAGGAGGGAGACCATTAAAACGAAAGTAGCATGTCCGCATAGAAAGAAAGCCGTATAATTTAGATCTAAATATCAAAAGAGAGCTTCGGCAGAAAGTGATGTTAAGGACTAAAGGGGGATATAATAATAATGATGAAGCATGACCAAAAATGCTTTTGAAGTGAAGATTACAAAGCGGTACCTCGGTAGAGCCTAGGTCATTTAGGCATCCGAAGTTCGAGGTGGGTCAGAAAACAAGAGACTGTGCAGACGAGTCAGGATAATCCAGCAAGATGAAGCTAGGCCGCCAACCTAATAAGTGAATAACAGTAATGAAGGTCATAAGTAAAGATGATTTCAGGACGAAAGTGACTATATGAAAAGCCAGTTAGCATGCCAAGGAAATGGCTGGGGATGAGGGGAACAGTGTTTGGAATGTACAGCCTAGAGCGATAACGTCTCGATTGTCGGGGAACAGTCAGAAACAGGGTACCGGCCAGCCAAGGGTAGATAAGAGCCAGTCCCGAAGAGATATCCGTCCAATTGAAAAAGTAATGCAAACAGCGAGAACAGGAAAACGCTCTATTGGGAGAAGTGAAGTAGCCAGCCATATTTTTGGGGTGATGTGAGCAGATCGATGAGTCTGCCCATCCCTGATCATTAGGGTCACAGTAGTCGAGAGCAGAGAGACTGTCTAGGTTTTCCTCCTACATCCATATTGCTAAGCTGACATAGTTACCGGTTGTAATTTTTACCCATGAACCACCACTACTTTGAATATTAGCGCTTCGTCTAGCCTCAGGCCATCGCCCATTCCTACTAGTTCCCTTACCTTTTTAGCTCTGGATTCCCTCTGCTCACGTGCGCCATCTACCTACCATGCCCCAAGGAATTACACTTCACAATGTAGCTCCGTAATTGTATGCATACGTGCTCAGGTAACTGGCTAGATACCTGCGTATATACTTTCTCCAAACTGATACTTTTCTGTTATATATTTTAACACACGCAACCATAAGGTCAATGAATATTCTCCTTTTATCTGTCTTACATCCAACGCCCAGTCCGACTCCATTACCTAGCCCTTTGGCTCTGGCTTTCCTCTACACTTACCCATCCACTGCCTCCGATACCACACGGACTTGGCTTTGACATTGTAGCTGCGCTATTTCGTGTGTAAAACCAAAAGTAGTTGGACTCCTAGTGCATAGGTATCCTATTCTGCATTCTGCTATTATGTTACTAATTAATGTTCTTATATTTAAACAAAAGTACACTGCAGAGTCCTTTTTACTTTGCTTCGTGCCTTTTGTTTCGTCATAGTACTTCACGTATCTTTAGGTCTGGATTTCCTTTCCTAATACGCATCGCCTACCACTGAAGCTTCACCGATGGTCTTTGACTATGCAGCTCCGAACTTTTGTACGTTGAACCTTACGGCCTTGAGCACGTTGCTCTTCTTAATCCTTACTTTCAAGCTAACAACACTATCTCTAACAATGTCGATCTATTTAACCATAACAACCTTGCATTTCTCTCTTCACCTTGCTTTTTATTCCATGGCCGTCCCCCTGCCCCACTTAGCGCTTTGGCTCTGGCTTTCCTCTCTTCTAATGCACTAACTACCACTGATGCCCTATCAAATTGTCGGTAACGTTGTAGCTTAGCAAATATTTGCACTGTACCTAATGATTATGGATTGCTTGTGTACGTGTTATTTTTCTGCAGTCTGACAGTTCTATCACAATAAAGTTGTTATAGGTGACCACAACAATTCTGCAGAGTTCTTCTTCACCTTTTCTATTACTTGTCACTTCCTAATTCATTTCTTGGCTGTTTTGCTCTGGCTTTCATTCAATCTTACGCGCCAACAGCTTCCGATGCACCACCGACTCATACTTCACACAGTAGCTTTGCACTGTTTGCGTAGGACCTCAGGTATTCAGCTAAGTGTTCACTTATATACTTGCATCCAAGTCGACATCCACCTCACTGCTAACACATTTTACTCTAAACTACACTGCAAAGTCCATCTTTACCTTGCTTCTTGTCCCTTGCCTTGTCCTACTCCTACGATTATCCCTTTATCTCTGGCTTGCGGATCCTTTATGGACCACTACCTACGATAATGCACCGACTTGTCTTTAACCAGGTAGCTCCGGACTTTTGTGCATAGCATCTCAATTGCCTGGCTATTACACTCCATTATCCTCCTTGCCAAGCTGACATTGTTATCTCATAAGTGTTACGCCATTTATCTATTTCAATATGGCATATACGCTTTCTCCCATGCTTTTACCCTTTGCTAAGTCCTTCTCCTTCCCTCATCTCTTTGGCGCTGGATTTTCTGTCATCTTATCCACCAGAAACATATGAAGCTTCCCTGCATCACCTTGCACGCTGTAGCACTGCATTTTTATGCGCAGGACCTCAAGTAGCTAGTTATTACCTGCGCATTTCATTTTCCTAAGCTGACTTAATTTACTCTAATACGCATATCTTACTTAACTGTAAGAACTGCATGTTTTCTCATCAACTTGATAAAGTCATTGCGCGATTCTAGCCCTCCAGAAATATAGTTGGCAGAGGCTTTCCTTCTGTTCTATGCATCAACTACCATTGATGACCCACGGACATGCTTTTGACATTGTAACCCCGCAGGTCTTTTGCGTAGAACCTCCAAAATTTGGATATAATGCGCGCCTGTATACCTTTCTGCAAGCTGGCCTTTTATATCAATAACATTTTTTCTATAGTTTTGTATAACAACTCTTCGGAGAACTTCATTAACTTGCTTGGCGTTACTTTTCTAGTCCTACCAATTCACCTATCTCCTTAGCACTGGCTGTCCGCTCCTCTAACTCATCACATTCATCCAAAGCACCAGGGACTTACCTTTATCATTGTGGCGCCCTACTTTTGTATGTAGATTTTTAAAAATTTTTCTAGGTTGCCTTCGTATATCCTCACCCCAAAGCTGATACGGCCTTCCCCAATTATTGTTCCATTAGTCCGGCACACCAACATTGTATATGCTCTTTTCACTTTGGTTCGTGCCCGTTTTTTCTACTTCCTCACTTAACCTTCTAGCTGTGAGATTTATCTCCATTGACACACCACAAACCTACCCTGCTATACCCACTAACATTTGACTTTATGTCTCCGCGGTTTGACTTATTTATTTGGTAGGATAACGCCTATATATTTACCCGCTCATGTAGTCATCGTTAGGATTTTCTAGTCATTGTTATCATAACCTGAAAAAAACTGCACAATGTCCTCAGCTCGCGTTCCCTTAATCTCTTAATCACAAGCGGATACTGCCACACAGTTAATTATGCTTCAACACTCACAGCCACTGCGTCCAGCTGACTTACTTTTGTCAACGTAACTCCACCATCGATTGATTCACTTGAAGCGCCGTTTTATCACAAATGTTGGTTTGCGGGATTGCTTACTCCGCAACACGATTTTCCTTAATACTAAGGCATTTCATCTTCAATTCTTAACTAACTGCTCGACAGCATTCTTCTCTTAGTCTATCGACCGCTGGAGGTTTCTGCTACGAGGCTAAAGCAACTATAACCCTCACTGTCCACTGCCGTCAATTGACTTGCGCGCTGCGCCGTATGACTCCGCCTTCAAGTGGGTAACTGTATCCAATAAAGCGCTGTTGGGCCACTTCACTCCACAACTGATGGTACCCAACGTAGCTTGTTCTGCAAGCGCCCTGCCCCCGGCCTTCATCCTAAAATATAACGCATCTACCGGGATCTTTTCTCTTTCAACACCACCGCATTTCGCTTCTTACCTGTGCTGAACAGTTCCGCATATTCTGGCACCCATTTTCTGGAAATGGATGTTTCTTTGCAATTCTAATATAAGGAAACACCACTACACATGACACCGTAGAATGCATATAAACTGAACAATGTAAAGAGCGTGATAGGGCTCCAGATAGCGAGTTCTACATGTTCCTCGTTTCCCTTCAAAATTGTTCCCCTGGCATTTTCTTTGCTGCTGGTCTAGGAGACCTATATAGAATGGTTAAATAAAATTACCACGATCATCGTATCTCTGTACTGACCTTGAAGGCAATCCTCCTAGTTTGCACGGCATAGGCAGGCCTTACGGATAACTATCTCCAGCATTCTCTTCTAGTTTCCGGCGGCTTAAAGGATTGAGATAAAATCCTTTTCACTATCTAACCATGTCAACAAAGCATCCTTGTATTGCAGGTGTTCCATTGACTTGCGATTCCACGGGTGATGCTTCGAATACCACGCCAGCTGGTCTCTCCAAGCTTCAGTATGCCTATAAGTTCGGCGCTATTATTCTGTGGATACATTACTCACCTTGCCAGTGCTGTCTGCCAAAACTCCTATGCTCATTGTAGGTTTATCTAATATGGCCTGTACTATTGCGTTCGGTCGTAAAGGTATTCTGAGGAAAAGAGTGGAGGGGCCCAAACGTATGTTCTATTGTTTGAAAAGCTGTATAACTTCCTTACATCTCCGGTACCTCACCTTAACAAGCGCTTTGTATACTTGTAAGATTCCTATTTACTTGCATCACTATGACGTTATGTTCAATGCACGATACTAATGGATTACTTCCTTTGCGGTAACATAATCTGTGCCCACTTGGCGCGACTATACCAAGGATAACTTACCCACTCACCTGTGTGGTCTGCTGATGAGCTTATGCCTTTCACCTAATATCGGCTGTGCCCTTTACCAGTACATTGCCTTGGACGCTCCGGAGACTAACACGCGCTCCTTGATCAGTGCTTTCTACTGGCCTGAACAATTAGAAGCAGCAACCTTTTAAGCCTGCATCATCTAACACAAAGCTTTATTTCACCGCAGGCGCCCTACTTACCTGCAATAGCTTCTCTTCTAAGACCTGTCTGCAAAGCCCACTCGACACGTGCCTGGTAACACATGTCCAGATCCTGTCCAGATTAGCCTCTTAATAGTTCCTATGAGAGCATTAGGCTAAACTGGATAGGATCTTATATCGTGAGGCCGCTACGTTTGGAGTTTGTCCTGTTCACGGCCGTCCAAAAACCAACCATAGCGTTGCTCAGTGGAAATTCGCAGTCCCGCGAGGCTATCCGGCAGCCGCAGCAACCTTGTTTGCCTACCATTGGCATCCGGATATGGACATCCTACTAACTCGCACTTAGTAACCAACGAATTTTATGAGCGCTCCGACCTAAGTTTCACGCATTACGTGTTGCCATAGTTGCTAGAAGTAGGAACGCAACCAGGCGGCGCTTATTGCTGCTAGCCCGAAAGCTAAATAGCATTTGCTATGCGTCAAAGCACCTCAAAGGCGAAAGGAAAACCACCATGGATGAAGAGTGGTTTACGTAAATAAAGGTTATAGTACAAAGAGGTACAAAAGTTTACAGTACAACAACCGCGTAGGTTGCTCAAAGCGGCATTTTCACCGTGTTATTTCGCTTCGGCGATTGAAAAACTGGGTAGCTAAAGGTGTTCATAATGATGCAGTAGGCTAACTTTGGTGACACTGAATTTCTAGTTTACTGCACAAATGGTCTCTTGTACCCTGCAGTGTGCAACCACGTTTGATGTGAAGTAGAATAGCAACACCCCAGGCTGCATCGCTTTTGCGTTGCCGAAAGATGTCTTCGCAGATTTTATGGATTATTGTAGGTCACCATACCGTGTACCGTGCCATTCGTAATTGTCCGTCTGGATGCAAGCGAACCGCTTGCATCTGAGTAATTGATCTTCGTGGATACTGAGCTTAGCCTTAGCTGCGCCACGGTACCGCGGACGACCCAATGCACATTAGCACCGTGCACAGAAGACAAATGTTTGTGCTGCAACACTTTCTATGATATGACGAACTTATGACTACCTTTTTGAAATCTAGGTCCTTCTGCAGTATATCGTATCACTTAAGTTCACCAGGCGGGGTGCGTGGCGCTGAAAGTCCCCGTGCAAGACGTTGAGACTGTCGTTGTAGTCACTGCAACATGGCTTTGGACAAACAGCGGTAACCAACCTGTTCTAACCGAATCAGGCCTAATTAGTCTAAAAGTAAAGGTGACTTCAATGCGATGCATCTCTGGCGCCTTACGTTTAAGCGCCTGCAGTTCCTGCAATGCCTTGACATTGGTGGTGCAACGGCAGCAATAACAGCCGGCAACCTTACTGTTCATTAGGGGTAGTATAAACGCCATACGTGCGGTTGGTTGTTGATGGCCCTGGACTTGGGGCCTTATCCCACCAAAGATAGAAGCGGGAGCACGCGCGTAGTTTGCAGCAGGCTTCACGGTTGTTTGAGATTGGCAGCTTTTATGCCATCGGAGCTGGAACGGGCGGGCCGGCGTCTAGGAGGAAATAAAGTCAATTCACACTTACATGGGAAGCTTAGTTGAAAGTCCCCTCGGAATTGTATCGCCTGTGTAAAGCAAAATGCCGCGCACTGAATGAGTTTCTTTATCTGGGGCACGCTAGAAGCTAACTGAGGAGCTATAGATTAAAAGTTAATTATCCGTGTGAAGGATGACGGACTTAGCAGCGTTTGTCTCATCGGCGCCGGGTTAAGTGTGTTTCTCACAGTTGCGTAGGAGGGCGTACCGCGAACGAAAGGTATTTGGGTGCACACAGCTTTTGCTCTAAGCCATGAATTACTCAAAGTTGTGATTAAACGATCCGAGTTATGTATTTCGACAAAGCTGTATCCCTGAAAATTCACCGGCGCTTTAAAAGAAAGGCAACAATAGTTAGTATTAACGCAGATAAACAGTAGCGCAAAACCAAGCGGCAGAAGCGACTAACGTTAAAAAGCACAAACTGTGCAGATAACTTGACCTACCGATGCGTTTAAACCACGCGCGTTGTACTCACTTAATAACATTTTGAATGCTAGCACATCATTTATTCTTTAACGAACTTTATTATAAAAGCCTTTAACTGCAAGTAGTTATTTAATAGCAAACTGGACTACCGTTTAGTTTCCGTCCAGTTTGCTGAGTTTACTGCTACGATTGTGCCACCCTGGGTGGGTTACCTACTTGCAAAATTATACCACGTGTGAGATATCCGACCCTCACTACTCTAGGCTTATTGCTAACCTCCACAAATGCATCCCAATCTACGTAGCCCTATCCTGTTCGGTACCGCCGGTTCCATTGTTAGTGGTGTATTCTGACTGCATTTTGCCTAGTCGATGAAAACGGGTGCACCTTGACTGCCATTGGCCTTCCGCAAAACAGATCGTAACGTGTCGTTGACAATTGAGCTTTGCCATTCAACTTGTAGGCAACGACCGCTTTTCAGCGCTTGGTGGGTTTTGCCTGACAAGCCTTCTCCCTATAAAAGGACACCTATGTCCGACTAACAGCACAGCGATATGGCGGATGTGACTCGCCACCAAACTAAAATCACTGCCCACTGCTAAGCATTGAAAAGAACCAGATAACTGCGATCAGTGAAAGCAGCGGCATATGCAATAAACCTCAACTATTTGTCAAACATTGTTTGTCAAAGATTCTATCTGCTGCATGCGTACGCGAAATAATGGTGCTCAATCTCCTGAACTATTCGTAAGCTCACTCAACATTGATGCAACGGAAACACTTATAGATTTTACATTACTCCCGAACCACACATCTACCTGACTCCAGTGGGCACGCCCATCAAGCTTGAGCACTTCCTATACGACAACTACGTACAATTTTGCAGGCTTACCCATGTCTTTGGTGTATATACGCCCTGATTGTTTCTGTGGCTGTGACAGGCACTTGAGCGCGCCTGCATTGGTATCCCGTTTTACCAAGTATAAAACACCGTATTTAGAGCTGACCGTGGAGCTCAATTTCTAAGTTTTAAGAATAGGTATCCAGATAAAAGATGTCTTTCCTCTTAAATAAACTCACGTTGATCTGCTTTAATTCTCCTACGGACAGTACTGCCTTATGACGGCACTACGGGATGAGTAGACACAAACACAATAACCTCTTGTAAAGGCTACTCGGTAGTTTACCCCATGGATTTAATCTGTCATTGGCCACCCTTGTTTTCATCTTATCCAGTACGACAATCACCATACCAAGGAGGTCACAGTCAAAGTAGTCGCGCGCATCTTACAGGTGCTAAAACAAGAAAACTGAACCCAAGGTATCTTTAGCAATCACTGATTAGTTCCTTACGTACTTCGGTTCCATCACTGGCGCTCGGTCCAAAGGCTTCAACGATCAACCGTAAGCTGCACCTTCTGGATTCTCTTCCTCAATGATGGTTTTGTCAATGTTTGAAACGCTGAACAAACTGTAAGCCTAACATACTGACTGATGGGTTCGGAAGTCCTTGGGCATTTACAATATAGGGTATGGTGGAGCCATAACGTATCTATGCAAGCAGACAAACTTTAGTCCTTACATCTTATATACACCTTAATTCCTTAGCCTTCAGTTTATCTATTAGCACATCAAATTCTTATACCACTGCGTCCGCGAAAAGATATCAGGCTTACGGTCTTTGCGGTGCGCCAAGTAAAAGCATCTTAACAGACATTTGCCTTAAATAATAGGTTAATGCCTATGGTTGCTGTCTCTCGGCATAATGCACCCAAGGTTAGCAGTAGGATTGTTTAAAACACCGAGTAAATACCAGCTTTGGAAGTACCTTTATTAACCTTCGTAAATGTCAGTTGCTAGTTGGCCTTAATGAAGGTGTTCTTATTAGGCCAGATTACACGCCCATTTACTACGCGGTTAACCACTACGATCGTCCGCACACCGCAAAATAATATATATATGGTTGGCGGCATACAGTTTCGGATTAGCACGTCACTGTGGCCAGACACAGGATGCCTGCTCCTACAGAGGGACCATGGTTGGTTTGCGCTGCATCACCCACAGCTCCATCCACACACCCCATATCCAGTGAAAACCTGAAGGAATAAGACCGCGAGGAATGTGAATGGGAGCCACGTTTCATCATGGAAGCCGGCAAACAACTTCACGGGTAGACAGAAACACGCTCTATCTGGGGCAGCAAGCGAACACAAGGCGGTGGCTAGACCGTAGTCCGCTTCACACTGACGGTATGGAACCATTCGTTGAGCCTAACACGGCCACATGGACCGTGCATCCCATCCCCTCCAGCAAAGTTCGACTGTCTCCTAGCGCCAGTGTAGAGGAGATAGTGGGTAATAGACAAGAAGGAACCTTATTAACATGCCCACCATGCTCATCTGCACAGGGGATATAAAGCAAAGCCAATAAATTAAAATGACAAGATAAAATAAAATTAATCGGATAACGCATACCTATCCGGTGACCTAACTTTTCACTGAAGGAGTGTTAAAAAATTGATTACGAACGAATCCGCGAAAAGTTAAAGGTGTCAGAAAATATATGTTATGTAAAGGCTACAAACCAGAAAATGTTAGCCAACTTACCTACAATCTGCTTCAGCAAAGCGTGCAAATTTTTAGAAGATAGTACAGGTAGGAGACAATATGAGAGAAAATAATTGGGACAAAATTGAAAACCAACCAAGTGAAATAAATTGACAACATGCCAGCACACGGTTAGTAAACCGAAAGCAGCGAATCTACAAACGCTGCGCCAGTTCTGTCTACTTTAACTGCAGGACTCGTCTTCGCTTTGGTGGTCCTGAGTGCTCTGGCTCATGGCGCACTAGGCCTGACGATGCGGGCACTCGCGACCACATTCGCTACAGCACAATGCACTGGAGGTCGATGGAATACCACCCCTCATCAGATCGCGCCATGCACGCCGACCAACCGCTTACGATTCCCATGAACTACAATCAAGTTTAGAACGTGAAAGGCTCAATTTTCTCTTGTCCTGGTAACATAACTGGTTTCCCCACATGCCGCTTTGTATTGTTCAGCTGAACATATAATAGTTGTTTCCGTGGCTTCGTCGAACCCATACGGCTCACATGACCGAGCCCCCTTAGGCGTCTCAGCAAGAATATGCGATCCACTGCATACCTTCCACTCCGACGCAAGACTTCCGTGTCCGTAGCTCTGTCGCTCCATCCGATGCACATGCTCCGCCGCAAGCACTGTTGGTAGAACAGCTCGGGATGTCGCATATCCCGCCGGTACATCATCCACGTTTCACTGCCGTATAGAACAACGGACAGTAACTTGGATTTGTAGACCATTAGCTTCGTGCCAGTGTTAAACCGATGATTGTTCCACATCGGTACTCTAGATTCCCGAATGCCGTCGCTGCATTCAAGACGCCGATACGCAGCTCACTGTGAGAGGCCGGTCGGTCGACATCACATTCACAAGGAAGTTGAAGCGGGAGGTGGCTTCCAATACTTCAGCCCTAATGCTGATCCACAACAATGTTGAAGCTTGCACCTCCGGTGAGTGCTGAAAGAGACAGTTAGTTTTGTGTGTGTTGATAGTGTGCCTGAATATCGTCGCTGTCGAAGCCAGAACACTAGGCATGTGCTGCAACGCATTTGCCTTGTGTGCAAACAACGCGCAGTCGTCTGCAAACAGCAACATACGGAAAGTTGTCTCACAGACGAGTGCTCGAACCAAAACGATGGTTGTTCAGCAAACCATTATCAATACGGTGCTCCACACGAACACCGTAAGCACAAGCCGCATCGAAAGCACAAGACATCATGGCATGAAGAGATATCTCAAAAGCGCAAGTGCATAAACACAGCCTAGCTTCACACCAGAGACGACTGCAACTTTATCCGTGGTCACTTTACTCAGCTGCACCCCCTTTCGCATACCAATATGCAGACATTCAATTAAAGTTGTAAACTTACGTGAGCAACCACACTTACCCAACACCAGCCACAATGCCTCGCTGTCCACCGTACCAAATGTCTTGATGCAATCAACAAAAGGAGTAAAACAGCTAGTGACGCGCCCTGCAGTTTTCCTGCAATTGGCGAGCTGCCTGCACCATATTTATAGTGCTGCTCTCAGAACGGACTCCACATTTCTACTCCGCGACGTCAGAATACACAACCTGACCTACGAGGCGGTTGAGCAGGATTCAGCAATCACCTTGCCCACACGACTCAGCAAGTGGTTGCCACGGTAATTCGTGCAACATTGATTGCTTCCTTTGCACTTGCACAGTGATAGCACAAGGCCACTCTTCGGTTAAAGTTGAACTTGATCATCAATCAATGTGCGTTGCACCAAGTAGTGCAGCATTTTCACTACCGCGCTTTTGCCGCGTTTCAATACTTCAGACGTAATCCCGTCGGCACAGACCTACTTGAGGTTTCGCACTTGAGCAAGTGCTCCTTGCGTCTCATCCAGTGTCTGCGTGTCTGCCAGGCTAGCCTTCACATCGTAATGCTTAAGGCTGTTTGATATAGGTCAGTCGACCTCTGCAGGTTATTCAAGAGACAGTCAAAGTGAGTTCGCCAGACGTGCATTAGGTCTGCAGTCTAGGTACAGGTAGCGCCTAAACTACCATCGATCAGCTTTCTCAGCAGCTCCAACCTCTGTTCATACATCGCCTTTAAATGGTCAAAGCATTCCTTGTATCTGCACGGTTCGGCGTAGCATTCCATCTGCCGTGACTTTGTCGTCTACCATACATGTTTAATGAGACGGTGCGTTGTGGTCAGCTGTCGTCATATTAGCCCAAAGTTGCTCTTCGTCCCCGAGTTACTGGGGTCTGCGACATGTGTGACAAATTGTGCATGCATCCCCAACTCCAATGCCCCAGCAGGCAAATGGTGCTCACCAAAACAACCAGGAGGCTTACAGTTTGCGCACCTAATTGTCTTCTCGGCAGCATCTGTCACCTGGCCGCGAATGTGGTGCCACAGCCAGCCCATTGTGGCTATGCATTCCACAACACAGGCGAGCTGCCACCGCCTTCTCCAGCTTAATACCTATCTCCACAGTACTGAGGGAGGGAATGTTAAATTTATGCCGTTTCCCCTGTGGGGTGCAATATACATATTTACGAAAATATATGTACAGTTTGGTCCGCACTAATTTATGATCAGTTCCACACTCAGCTTCACGCAGTACACTTGTCAGGCGCAGTTCTCGCATGTCACGCTGACGTACGATGACATAGTTGAGCGGTTGAGCGTGGCCACTCCGTGGGTGCGTCGAAGCTGCTAAATCACTGACATTCAGTGCCAACCGAATGTTTGTGCTCATCAGACCGTGATTAGCCCACGATGAGGGCAGCCAGTCACCGTTCGCATTCGCTGGACCCATGCCACGCAGACCGATGCCAGCTGTCCACGCGGATGCATCACGCCTAACGCGCGCGTATAAATCACCCAGCAGAAATAGCCGGTTGCTCCTGGGCACAGACCATATCACAGAGGGAAGCTAAGTGTAGCGTTGATCACTCGTGTCATCAGGATACTACCCGGTCGGACCGTAGTACTTATAAAAATTTTCAAATTTACCTCTCCCGAGTCATAGGCGAGTAGTTATCAGTCGCGCGCTGATGCCAGTTGGTTCAACCACGAGCAAGCCATGGAGGCGATCCGATATTGCAAGGCCGACCCATGATCACGCGGTGCTGAGGCGGCGTGTCGCACCAAGTAAGATTTGTATCCAGCACTGGCTTCATGCAACTTACCTTGCTCAGCGAGCCTAGTCTCAATAGGCGCCGCAATTTTGACGTTGTAGCGCGCCAGTTTCATCGCGACCAGTGCAGTGCGTCACTAGTTATGCTCACTCGGGTTCCAGTCCAGTAGTGTGCGCACGTTCCGCCACCCGATGCTTCGTGCTTTCGCGCAGGCGTATGATTGCATTGGTGGAAAATCGCACGCGAGGGGGCGGTTGTGCTTCGGTGGTTTGCTTGAGTGATTCCACCGAAGCCTTCAGCTTAATAGCCTGACCCAAAGGGCAGTGGTTTGTTTGGTGCTTTGCTTGAGGGAACCTGCCCGGAGCCTTTGGCTAAATAGCCTGACTCAACAGGCAGTGGGGAGCAGATCCAGCTGGAGAATCTGATCGTAGTGACAGGTTGTTATCAGGGTGACGGCCGTCACTAGCACTATTTGAGATACTGGAACGATTCGTAATTGTTATGCGACCGTACTAGGATACCCCTGCGACCGCGGCGAAACGCAGGTGGTTTTTGCGGGTTTGGACTAATTTGACCAGAAGCTGTTTGCATTGAGGCAGGTCGTAGCAAACCATTGAAGATCAGGAGGTGTCCTCTCACTAACAGCGACAATGCGTGGCGCACGTGCTCAACGTCATTCGAACTGTGAGCTTATACCTTGTAGATCTGTTGTCGCCTATGGCTAAGTTTTAAGGTAAGTGGGTGGGCTATTATACTGGCTGGGCGCCAATGCCTGACAGGAGAACGACACGGGTCCTCAGCCAAAGCCTGCGCTTAAATGTACACCCGATAGGCAGCGGGATTAGCACATGGGAAGTTTACTGTTTCAGGCGGATTGGTGTCCAGGAGCTTAGCAGGGAGGAAGGCGTAACCCAACACCCGCCCAACGGTCGCCAGGAGGAAGCGTCCAAGACATGAGACAAACGCCCAAAAGTAGCGGCAGTGGGTAGGACATCTGTCAAGATCTAGCCACTAGCAGCCTCAGCCCACCATAAGCACTCGCGGCCTAGGTACATATCTAAGCCGATACCAACTGGTCCATAAAGAGGGCACTACTATAACCATAGGCCCAAGCATCAACGCATTTTGCTCCGCTTATCCTCCCTTGGCCTCCCATACCTGAAGTCAAGGAAATACTTTATGCACCCAGCATCTATGTATTTTCAGCTACAAGAAAAGCGATCTCGACAAGGTATCAAAAAAGCAAACACGTCGCAAACTAATACAACAGCGAACAAGTAGCTAAAGCCAAAACACACAAACAAATTGAAAGTCGACTGGTTAAGTCTAGGCTGACAATTTGTGGTCCCGCAAAAGACGTGAGAGGTAAGGGATGATTGACGACTGGTAAGCTTGCGTGCGGGCATGGATTAGCTTGTACTTCTGCTTGGTAGAAAAGTTCATAAATATTCAGCTGAGGCACGGTGTAGGGGATGGCTTGTATCGGTCAGTTTCAGGGGTCATATATTTGCAGGAACAGAAGCGTGTAGAAATAAAAGCGTTTAAATTAGACTTCGGAGCACCGCTACATCGGGATGAGTACCCTAATGACCCGGCTATTAAAGCAGGCTGCTTACCCAAAAGTCCGGGAAAGAACGTAGGGACAGTACGTCCAGTGGGGAAGAACGCAGGCATTTAAAAAAAGAAAACGACCAACTGACGAGAAATGCAGGGGGCTCTGAACCAATAGACACAGAGTGACAGCCGTCTGCCATTTGTGATATTTCCATTTACTTGTAACGTACAAGCTAACGCTTGCCTCTACGTCACCCTCAGGTATTTTCCTGATGTTAATAACTGTAATCAGTCGCCATCCATTTGTAACTTGTTGCACAGTGTAGGGAGCTCCTCGTGCCTGATTATTTTGTGTAAGGAAAAGTGAATGACATGGCACTATAAAGCATTAAGCGACAGATCACTAGATTTGGACCAGACATTAAGATCGTTCAGAAGCGCTTGTGGTTCTAATAAAAATTCGGCGCTTTGTTGATTACTTCCCAGGAATATATTGTACTCAAAAGTTAGCAGGGTTGCTTCTGTTGGAGCTGGAACTGAGCTGACCTGGGTAGAAAAGAGTAAAGCGACAAAATTGCTCTCTGAAGGCCAACTACGTTGGGGTGTGGTAGTCAAAAGCAGCTGCCACTTAGTATTCTCGGAGCTCTACATGTGCTGATCACGAGTAACACTAGCAAACAGGCAGCATGCAAACCGGATCACCTTTTGCAAGCATTAATGCTAGGAAAACCTTCGCATTTCCATTTTCCATTTTACTAGCACGAAAGATAAGCAAGGACAGAGATGCCCCTATTACACTGGCTGGCTGAACAACCAGAAAATTTTGCCACCACTTCGACTCAATGCTGCCGCCTGTGTGCCATTTTATCTTTTGGCTGGCTCCTAAGTCTACCATGCATCATGCATAATGGTTGGGAAAAAACTACTCCCACTTCCTACCTGGTATCCTGTTCTGGTTTTACCTTATCATTTCGCCAGGGTGGTAGAACGACACACCAGAGAATCCACCAAGGCAACACCTGTTGCGACGTTACAATACCAGTTAAGCTTGCTACCTGGATGAACACCTCTGGCACTCCCTTCGGAAAGGACTTTGGAGAAAAATGGCTCAAATTAAGGCAGAGCTTCACAATATGTGTATCAGCACATCAGGCAAAGTTATCCCTCATGCTTGTGCAAGCTTCACTGCCGAAAGTAGAATCGTTGCCATCTTTAGTGCTTGGTGTAAGACCGAAAGTCTTGTAACGTAGAAACGCAAAACTTATGTAAATGCTAAATCAGTCAACTGACAGTTAAGCTCCGGCTACGGCGAATAAAATAGCTCTCCAGGAAGTCGGACGCAACGGAAGCAGACGTTGGATTGTAATTCCACAGCGAATATGCCGCTTTCAAGGAGACACGAAGGCAGCTTTTGAAAGCACCGGCAGCGAAGTGGAAAATCAGCAGTAAGGATGGACTTCAACGAACTATGTTTGGGTGGCTTTTCGTCCATTGAAACAAAAAGTACGAAAGGTGTTTAAAACATTGTTAGGCGAATTAAAGAATTTAAGCGACGAAACGACTATATGCCACACCAACGCAGAACTAAATGGAGTTCACTCCCTAACCAATTTTACCGGAATTATCAATTCCCCAACATTTATTATGGGCGACCAGCTCCACTAGCTCACGGTGGTTGGTGACATAGCCTTATGGATATAGAACATAAACACGGTGAAAAAACGTAGGAGAATTCTTAAACAAGTATGCGCGTTTTTCAGGCCCAAACGTGTTTAATGGTCTTATAGGTCTTCTGTATTCTGCAGGTAGACCTCGCACTTGCAGTTCATATATAACTTTTGTAACCACGTAGAATATTAAGTAATATTGAACACCATATTCATGGTGCTTTATGTGGCTCAGTGTCCTCTGAAAATTGTACACTGTGGCTTGCTGACCGGGGCAAATTACAGTTGATCCTCGGTCACTTGCATATATAACCTACTTTCTTGAATTTCTAGCGTTTTCGCGTAACATTATTGCCTATTTGCCTATATTTGCCATGTATGCCTGGATAAACCTTTTTTTAACTAGGCCGAACCTAGCTATTGCAGAAGTTTAGGCTTTATAGAGCAGTATTAGATATATATGCTTATGTAGATGATTACCGATTCGCCACATTTTACAGTTACTTATGTATATTTGGCATGTGCTAGCTAGGGTCAAAAGCCATTTCTAGCGAAATAAAAGAATGGTGTTATTTGTATAGCGCCATGCATTCGGGAATAACACGTGAGCCACTGTAGTATGACATTGATTTTGTTTTAACTATCTTTGGCTAAAACATTCTCTTTTAAGCTTCTTTATGTACTACGTTTTGTAATCCCCTAGTCTTAGAAACGGTTTTACTTTTGTTCTAAGATTTCCTCAGCTTGAATATTGACGCTAGAGAAATTTTCGAATAAAGTATTGTTAATTTTATTTTTTTTGTTATGTACGACGCCTTAGTATGTCCCTTCACATAGGCATTTTACTTTACTTGCAGTTCCGGAAATTATTTTAACTTTGTGTTCCTTTTACTTGGCAGCGCTTATGTCTTTTTATGGGCGCGCTAATAAATGCTAGGTTTAAGCGTGCCGAAATGACCTTACGAATTTATAGTGAAACCTGTGGCAACTTGGATCCTATTTCCAAATAGAACTTGCAAAACCACAGCTCTGCGCAACCTATTGCTACTAATAGAAGCAAGGAGCACAAAGAACAACCAAAGACAGATGAGTTTTAAGGTAAGTGTGTACAATTCGTTTAGCTGTGCAAGAAACAGAGTCAATAAATTCGTAATAGGAAGGAGGAACATAAAATCACTGTTCTCTTATTCATGCAAGAGAATACCATTATTGTACATTTTGGTCTGCACCCCTGCGAGCACAGCATCTAGCCTCGCTGAAAATAGGAAAACTTATTTATTTATTTATCGGTATTCCTTCCATTATATGAAGCGGTATTAAAACCTTACTCCAAATACTGGGTCCGGGTGTAGTCGCCGTATATCCGGAAGGATGTTATTATGTACAGAATAGGTACAGAAGCTGGCGACAAGCATGATTGAGGGCAATGTAAGAAGCCGTATGACATAGATCTAAAGAGACTGGACTTGTTTGCCATAAAATGCCTATATTTTGGGCCCTACTAGAGCTGTACCGGAGTTTGTAGGGCCTCCTTCTCTTCATGCCTACCGGACTGTTTGAGCCAGTTACATCGGACCACCTGGGAGCTCAACGTAGTAAGCTCATGCATCGTTCTCCACTAGACAACAAGGAACCATACGTTGCAAACTGCGTTGCCGATATTTGGAACAAGCTTCTCCTTGGCTGAAGACCTGTACGACGGTTGACGACTTGCAGAGAGCTCTAGAAAAATCTTGGTTAAAACGTTTTTCAAATATTGTACACTTGGGGTTGATGGTTGCAGAGAACCCATAAGGCATAACAGTACAACATGGTTTCCTTTCTCTTCGTTTGCTCAGCGGAAGCAAGCAATGCAATTGAAAGCCAAAGTACTAGGGGTCCTTGTTTGCTTGCACGTGGAAAATGCAGGACGCTTGCTAGGCGGAAGTCCATGCTAAACTAAGAACGTGACCTGACCCGACCTACAGCAATCTACATTTTTCGTGGATACATCATGCAGTTGCCCACTCACGCGCAAAATACCTTGCAGCAAAGGAAACCCGAAGAACACCAAAGTAGCCTCCGAGTACAACATACGAAGTGTATTCACGTGAGATGCACGATCGTTAAGTACCAAAGCAAGCGCGACAATGCGCTGGGAAGCATTTCTTGCATCGCCTGCACCGCTAGCATTTAACCGTCCAAACTCATGTCCCGCGCAAGTGCGTAGCATATCGAGAGCGCCAAACTTTTTAAATCTAACAGCGTGTATTGCCACTCTAGTTCAACTGGTAAGCGGCGCCAGTTAATATTACTTCTCCGTACCTCATTTCGCGGGCTGAGAAACCCCTCTGGGGTGAAAGCTCGGTGCTCCGGCTTCAAGCCGTTCTAAAGTATAGTTCTGCGGCAGTGTTTCAGGACCTGGGGGGTTATTGCATGGCAAGCGTTTTTCCTATTATATGTCTCAGAAGCCTGGTTACCAACACTGCGACTCAGTGGTGGCGACACGCCATAGACAAAAACTGCCCCGTGGGTATACGGATAATGCTACCCAAAGCACAGAGTTAATTCGGTTGTTCTACTCTGACGATATTGCATCGTCAAAAAAACAGTAACACACTTACAAGTACAAACTGCACCGTGACATACTTAACAATGCGATACCATATACACTCAAACACATGCACTAACTGTTCCATAAAACACATATTTTGCGCATTTTGTGACTAAACTATAGTACTTTAGCATTAACAAGACTGTAAAAGTTTGCCCCACGTTGTCCAGAATCAAGGTTTAATTATTATTTATTAATAACATATAAAGACATAAAATGAAAGTAACGCATATTGCAGGCTTTCATTTCACAAACACAACATCCGCTGGTGTCCTACATTGTCATCACCTGTGAAGTTTTACGTTTTTGCTGCAATTGTCAACGCCTGCAGTTGAAGTGGTCCTTCGCAGTTAAGGGTCGTCCGAAATTTCTTAACACGTACTGCGGAATTTCACGGGTACTAGTAAATTTTGACATCATGCCGCATACCTATTCCTCATGTACATGCGTCAAGTGCCGGTTAGCACGATAAAAGTAAGGGTTGTCAACCTGGAAACCAGGACCATGTAGCAAATGCCATTTGCCTCACTTCTAATACACTCTCTACCACTAAAATCAAACACTGGCTTGACAATTAGAAGAGGCGTACCTAACGTTGCGACTACAGTGAAACACAATCAGGTGACATACCGTTTACCACGGACGTTCTGCCGTTTCCAATGCGCACATCAACGTACCCTATACAAGTAAGCGTGTCCATTAGGCGCTTCCTTATTACGCTTTCCCACAATACCTGTAAAAGGGGACTAGGCATTTGCCAGTTAAACCTTTCGCTTCCCGTCTCGTTAAGCACTCTTAGGGTACGTGAAATAGATTGTAAGCTAGAACACGGCAGTGTCATTCAAAACGAAGATGGTCGCTTAACTGTGCTACCCGCAATAATTGAATATGCAAAGTACACAACAGTGACGTGCAACAACTATGCACCATCCCTATAAAGTTGTTCACCTTAATGTATAATCAGTTCCTTTTATCCGACCACCTATTCCGTTATACTTGGTCGCCGATAAACACAGCTATGCTAAATCAAACAGCACATTTTTGTTTGATGTAGAGTCCTTAAATTACGAAATTCCGGCTGTAATAGCTCATTAGTGCTGCAGCACAAAATAAATGCCACATAGACGGCTGGATGCCTAATTGCCTACCTAGAGGCCGATGTAAGGATAGCAGCTAAGAAGAACGGAAGGGCGACAGAATGTGCCTGTTATCTTTAGATATCAGGAAACAAAGTTGAACTACCTCTAACCTGGTTTCGTGTTACTATGACGCACGCGGACTGACTAAAATCAGAAAGAAACTGCCATTATCGTAATGTCACTCCAGGGATGTCCTAATTTATTATAAATTGACACATTTCAACGGCGTCTTCGCAAATAGTTGTTACCGATTACGTGCTCTAAAGATTATGTATAACATTTAATCTAGCAATAAAGGAAAATTATCTTTGTAACGTTTTAATTACCGAGCGTCCATTGACAGTTCAAGGCGCACTGTTGTGACTTCATCTGTGCCGGCAGGGCGTCAAAAAGTCTGTCTTGATAGCAGCGATCCAATAACCAATGGAGCCTAGGAAATTTTTCACACTCTGACCCATTAGAATATGCTAAAAGCTGAATTTGAAGACAGAATTCGTATTAAGAAGCATTTTCAAAATTGCAAAACAACCGGGCAAGGCAGTAACCACGGCCGGGTATCTTCTCAGTCAGAGCTAAACGGAGCTGGTGCAGGAGCAGTTAAGATGCCGGCGGGGCGTAGGCTCATCATATGTATTGTTCGATAACCGCTGCTAAATGCTAGCCGCAGTGAGAGCTTACGCTGAAGATATTGTTAGCGAGCATAACAAGGGTTACTGTACCCTGTGTAAATAAATAAACAAATAAGTTGTAGTCTAAAATTTATTGAGACACACCAAACCAAGCATGAACAAAATTGTCAGGCAGTAATGTTTCGCAACACCCGCATTGTCATGTGGATAATTGGCAGCCGCTGGAACTTGTGTAGGCTGCGAATGTTCAGCAAGTACTCACGAGGATTAATTTCTTCAATGGATGACGATACATTTGGTTCACTGTACAAAGTGCAAGCAGTCAGGGCAATGCATACGTAACTAAAAGCTTATATGTAGACCGAGCGTAACTTGTTCTTATAGGTGTTAAGATAGGGTTGAAAGATGTCTCTAGTTGGGTAGTTGTGGGCAGTGCTGTTATTCAGTGGCGGGTTACCACTGCCACGTAGCAGTTAGTTAAGCGGAAATTCGTGGCCTTTATAGAGAGAACGCTTGCGGGGCAAAAAACCACCACGTCCTGAAACACTGCTGTTAAACCTGTTGTGCACTAATGTACAACTGGCAAAGCAGCCTCCGTCTGCCTTCACAATCGCGTATGCGCAATCAGATGACTTTCAAAGGCCTTTGTTGCTATTCAGGTAGATTGCTGAGGGCCGCCATATGCGCTCAGACCGGTCCAGGTTAAAACACAAGAAGCGTTGTATTGTTGCGTGTCCAAATGAGCAAAAATTCCCAAGTTTCATTTGTCTGGATTTTTCAGCTTAGGTATACATTCCGGGAGTGCGAAGACATCGTTGACAGTATCCACACTTGACCGCGGCCGAGCTGGTGAGAGCAGTTGTACAAATTTGGTTTACAGCCATGTTCCATGTAGGTATTTGTTAAGTTTTCCGTCCTTCACCTTCAAATACCCTGGAACGCAGTCCAATCCCAGATCCACATAAAGTTGCGGTCATCATGGAAAAGTGAAAAGGAGGAACAACCGTCCCTCGCAGAAGGCGCACTGGACGGCCTTGGACCATGAGATATCACACTTCCCACAATTCACGCACTTATACCTCCTATACATGGAGAGATAATTTTACTATAACCAAAGTTCGTTGTTAGTGTTTACTTGAACCCTTTCCTTTACGATTTATGAGTGAAAAATTTAAATATCTTTTACAAGCTTTATTTTAAAACCATTTTCAACTATATTTCCGTCTAAAATCGAATTAGCATGAGGTTGGACCCTGTTCTTTCTAGCCGGTTGGGCCTATAATCTTCTGAGGGTGGTATCGCATGCTAGACAAAAGTCAGCTACGTTGATGGTGTGAGAATATGATAAGGTAGATATACTTACTAAACACTTTATGTGGTAGTGCAGATGTTAGGCAAGTTTAACTCCGCAGTTGCTATTCAAGTGGATAACAATGGTTAGCGATGCAGTGTGGCACCGAGATTGAAGGGGAATCATCGTGTACTAGGTGGCTACATTAGTCGGTTGCTGCATTGGTTATTCCGTAAATTTGCATAAATAGAGGACGCGAATAATTTTTATTAACGACCGCGCCATCAAACTACAAGCGAAAATTTGTTACAATTCTTGTCCGTAAAGATGCCTCTAAAGCATATTCTTTAGGGGCTGTGTTAGAACTTCTGTTTTCTGCAGCAGTTAAAGGAATCGCTGTCATAAACCCATGCATTGCTGCGATTTGTACTCGTACTCTAATACTGTCACTTCTTTGAGACCCGCGGCAAACTTAACGCAGGTAATGTTTTGGTGAATTTTTCCTAATAGAAATAGACTTCTTGAACCTTTGTTGTTATTGAAGCCTAAGGTATTGCCTGCTATTTGACCGCTGGAAGCATTTAATTTCCTTTCTCCTCGAGAGGTGCTCTTTACTATTGAGCCTGTTTCGGACCTTTAATTTTCCTATTCGTTTTGCCACTGCATATTTTCCAAGAACCGGTTGTCAAAATTTTAAGATTAACTGGGGCTAGGAGGATACCATTAGCCCGTAAGTGATTTTCAACAGCTGTTTCTTGAACCAGATGTTGGCAGACTTTGAACTACAGATCACCCTAAAACGAAACCGCATTGTACCCTGTCTAACTAACTGAGGCATACCAATCATGCACTGGCAGACCCTGCAGGGCGGGTTATTTTATGTAGGAAAAAGGTAGAAAAGTAAATAGTAGGAAAAGAGACAAATGGCATAGAGCTATGCGTGTAGCATACCGAGGTAGTTGAATCATTAAATAGGAAATGATAATTGAAGGCAACTCAATTAGAAAATGAAAGACTTACTTTTGCCGCCATAGCGCGTCCAGTTGCAGCACAAAACCCTTAACTGTTGTTTTCCTAATGACATCATCCGGTAGCGTATTCCACGTATCTCTACCTCAGAGCGCAAGCTAGTTTCCGCCTTTTATAGTTGTCGTAGATTCTAACGAAATCGAGTTGTTAGAGGTTTCAGCTTCCTTGCTAGTAGATGATTCGCTTGACTCGTGGTCGTGACAGTGCTTCGACCAATGACAGGGTTGCACATTCACAGTTTCAAAGTCATTGTGTAGGGGAAGTTTATATACCAAAGAAATAATCCACTATGTACAACACTTCGGCTTCGCCCATGTGATTGTTCCTTGTTAGCGTCATTGACTCATGTTCTGAGTCGAAGCTTTGGGTGTCAGAGGTCGGTACGTTCGCGATATTTAGAAAATCATAAGGTTTCTGGCGAGGTAATACAATGTAGATAAATCCCAAATTGTATTGTTACGGAAAAGCTCACACTGATCCTGAAGCAACAACTGCAGTTACTTAAGGCACCGCAGGCGCGGCTTCTTGAAATGTGTTTACAGAAACTGGGTGTTGGATCCTACTAAACTGACAGTAAGCAGCCAGCCTTTAAGGCAAGTTTATTAAGGATTGCAGTAATGTGTTATGATATAGATGCCGGGAGCAAGTGTAAGTCTTAATTCGGGAGGTAAATTGGCATTCCGGACAGAGCTGCTTATTAAGGATAAGGACTGAACATCGCAG
The DNA here is from genome assembly GCA_944474145.2 of Dicrocoelium dendriticum. Lineage (NCBI taxonomy): Eukaryota > Metazoa > Platyhelminthes > Trematoda > Plagiorchiida > Dicrocoeliidae > Dicrocoelium > Dicrocoelium dendriticum. Next base: position 1,491,396 of record OX104068.1, on the reverse strand, counting down.
TTTATTATAAGAAAAGGTGAGACCAAGGAACATGGATTGTTTGTAAATTTTAATCTTCTTAATGTTTTGAAAGCTTTTATATTTGTCGACATGTTTGAACCTTTCTAATAGACATTTGGAGGAAGGTCCTAGCATTTTACCGTGCGGTATTCTTGCTTTAAACTTGCCAAAAGTGACCATGATGCTTTCGGGTAATAGTGCAACCAATATTAAATGTTAGTGGGAGCGTTACAATCTTAAGCAAATGCCGGATAACCAAAATAATTGACTGGTATTTGTTTGTTGCCTTCAGTAGCTCCGAGACTTAGTGATTCATACCCGCTTACTCAGCAAGACGAAGAAGGACTCAACCACAACTCTGCGATTGTTCATTTTAGAGTGCCAACTATTTTGTATCTAAAAACGATACTGCAACGATTGGAGACAAAATTGTGCTTGACTTTAGTGAGACGCATGCTGTGACATACAACCCTCAACAACCCCATAATTTATCCAGATGCAGCACCTATAATATACCCCTAACAGCCTAATGGCGTTGTAGCGGTTGGCATTATATCCGACAATGTGCATTCTTAAAGCAACGTTGTCAGAACTCTTAAAAACCAGGACGCATAGATGATCATTGCTACGCCAACCATAGAACACTAACGAAGACCAGGTCCCCTTAATTCAGAAAATACGGACAACAATCTATAACAAGATAAATTCTGTTATGGCTACGTTTGACACAGAAGCAGAACACCAGTGAGCTTGAGCGACTGTGCATATCAACAGCACTGCTGTGCGTCACAAGCTTGATACCGCACCTGGTTTTACGTTATCGTCACCAAGCGCATGGAAAATAATCAGTCAATCTCCTCTAAAGCAGATAAAATGCAGTGTTAAAGCTTCCGATAAAGATCGTAACACCGGGGAAATATATATTTTGTGTTCCACTATAATGTGCAACGCTCTGCTATGTGTTAACATTCTAAGAGAACAAATATACACATTCTGGTCCACGAGGAATCGCGGATCTTAGACCCGTGGTGGTACCGCTGAAGTATGCGTGCAAACAGATTCGTGTTCAGTCTGTGATCAATACTCCAAGGAAGGTTCTGCCAGAGCGCTTGCGTCATATAGGCGCTTAATTATTCCGAAATGTGCTTGGCTGCTTCGGGCACCCAGGGCGGTATTGTTCCTCCCCCTCATGCAACATCTGGCTTTCGACCCAAAAAGCAAATAACATATGCGGCGGTTTCAAGCGTTTAGCAGGTATTGGAGAGACTGCACCGGGTTGGCATCCCTAAACCTGTGCATTAATCCTCATGCGCTACTCCTACTGTGGTGTTTACAACACCAAATGAAAAAGCCAGCTTGTGTACGTGCCTCTCCTGTTCTGTATTATAATCTGGAGGGTCACCAATATCCGTTGCTTCTGCCGGATGATTTGTTCGCCTGGCTCAATGGTCGAAAAGGTTTAGCCAACATAAAATTGTCGTATGCATAACTCCAAGCAAATTTTTCTGAGCATCCCCAAGTGCTGCAGACCATAAATACTCAAAGTGGCCTAGTTGTTTCACTCACCAATCAATTAAAGTAGAACGACACCTGCCATATTTCAACAGACGTTTGACAACGTGTTGCAGCATATCTTGACGATCTCATTATCATCGGCACTAATTCGTCGCATCTAGAGAACCGGATTGAAAAGATGCTTGCTACAATCTAAGAATAAAGCCGTCACCTAAAATTGGAATGTCTGGCTACATGCAATCGGTAAAATCCTTTGGATCCAGCATTGAGCAACATGGTTGGCGACCATACCCGCTAATCCTGAGGTTATTCAGAAAATTCCTCTACCACATGATATAACGAAGCTGAGACCATTCTTGCGATTGCTGAGTCATTATAGTGCAGGTTTATCAGTGCTGCGTGATATACGGTGTTCAATAAACTTAACATTTCTCAAACTTGCAAAGTGATGTTGAAGCACGAAATGCAGTCAAGCTTTCGAAAGTTCGAAACCATGCTATCGTCAGACCCGCGGTTGACACACTACAATTAGGATTTGGATATCGTTGTTACTACAGTTGCGTCAAATTACGGAGCCTGCGCAGCTGTATCTTGCCGCTTTTCTGACGGAAGTGAGAAGAAACAAACTTACGCCGCCCGACCGTTGGCACTCGTGGAACTTAGCCATGGTCAAATTGAAAATGTATAATTGGCGACTGCCTACGCTAAAACAAAGGACACCAAATGCTTTATGGTTGTCAATTTACGCTGGTCACGGGTCAAAAGCTTCTACTTACTATCTTAGGGTCCGTGAATGGCATTCTCGTGTATCCACGAACCGCCTTCAGAGATGAGCCACAATAATATTAAGAACTGGGTTTGAAAACGTACCAAACCAAAGAGGAACGATCGTCCGGCAGCTGCTTTATCACTCCTCATGGACAAAGCTCGACAAGCACCGGAGGAGGTAGTATTTGCAGACAAATTTATCGGGGCTAATGTTTGTTGCTTTGGCGCAAGGGCAATTAAGGTCATTCCAGTAACAGCTTCTCGGATACTTGTCGTAACTTCACTTGATCAACTGCTCCACCAAGTGCTTCGCATTCAGGGATCAAAATGTTTAATGCTACTAAAGACAGTAACCTGTAGCAGTTTTATAAACGTTGCAATTCCCTGTCGTCTGTTGAGGAGCGCCTACTTTTGCGGAACAGGTAATTGTTTCTAAGAAACTTCAGCTCAGTGTGCGAAAGCAGTTGCAGGCCGGAAGAACAAGGGTAAGGCGCATGAAGGCATTAGCATTAAGCTACGTGTGTTGACCGCAACTGGATGCTTAATTAAAGAAGTTTGGTTGCTGTCGCTTTAAATGTACACATCCTTCGAAGTCATTAAGGAAAGCAGAGCTCCACGTTTGGCCACATCCTGAGAAATGATGGTCGAGACCATGCCGATTATGCTAGACATATTATTAGAAACAATTATTTTACCTTGGTTACCGCGTAAAATAAGGGGTCTGAGACTTTGCACATATCATCGGCAACTGCTTCGGAAACCACTACTGCATCTTTCAAGCTAGCAGTCGCTTCGGGTATCCGGATACATTAGTGACATTACAACGACAAGCTGTTTACCTTAGTGATCTTTTGGAACTTCTAAACAATAACGGCCTAACTTACATGCACGTCATACACAGTCTAACTGCCTAGCAGAGCACTTTTTAGACACCATCAAACGAACATTAATAAAGGTGAAGGAGGAGGGACCGACAGCCGAGATGCTTGAGACTTTTCCCTTTGCCTACATGATGGCTCCGACTCCGCAGGCGCCTCAAGGTAAATATCTAGCTGAAACGCTGAAACAACGGAAGTTGCGATCCAGCCTATAGTTGTTTTAACTATCTGACAGAAATAGTCTAAGCGGAAACTGTAAAATTAAACAGCAATTAAACAGGGGACAAGTGCTCAGAACCAAGTTGTCCTTAGAGGGTAAACTTTGGGGACAAAGGACTACCGCAAAAACCAGAGTACCTGGACTCCAGGGCGAACTTGGGGAGTAACGTAAAACTATGCAGTTAATTCCGAGGTTTCGATTCGACACGCCAAGCAGTTGCAATGCTTTCCACTTCGGGTGCATTAACGAAACGCGGTAACTTACCGTTGGACCTGCTCCTGCACGCAATTCCAATCGGCCCAGCAGACTCCAAAGCCAAAGAGAAGACTTCACTTCATAGACCTTTACCGGTTAGCACTAAGATGACAGACGGATCAACGTCGGATATCAGTGATACCAACGCAAGTAAACCCCAAGCTGAAATCTTATACGTTTAACCTAAAAGACGGGATATTAATGGACGCAGAACACAACTAAATCGAGCGGATAGAGCATACAGTATGCCGGCTAAGTGATGATTCACATGTTTCATGGTAGTGCCACTGCTTCAACTAATGACAGTTTTATACATATACAGTTTCAGAGCTAGTGCGTAGAAGGTCTTTTCAAAGTAATGAAATCGTCTTCCTTATATTTACGTTTGCATTATTGCAAAAGCTTGTTCCTTGTTGACTTCTTTCAGCTTCTTTTCTGGATCGAAGGTTTGGGCTTTGAAAGTCGTTGCATTCGCGATACACAGAAAGTCACAGAAGTCCGAATCCTTTTAGACGGTGTTTTATTTATTCTCAGTATGTGATTGCGAAGCATATGCAACTTTGCGGGCCTATATAGTCCTGAAAGTCAGTGCCAACCTTACTCGTCATAATACGATAGTGAGAAACAAGGGCCTTCTAATACTTCGGTAGCGCACTGAGTACATAAACAACCTCAGCAAGCCTTTAGGCTACCTCCGTCTCACTAGGCCATGCGCTAACCGAACACCCACTCGTAACATCTACTTCCAGTCCACTTTGTCTAGGAGGACGTAGTGGACAAGCCTGCATATATTATTTTGGGCGGTGTTGGACGAATGAAGAGAATAACTTCACAAAGTGACCGTTAGAAAGCCAATAGGAGGCGAATAAATCACATAACACGAAGCCCCGACGAGCAGCCTTTCTTCAGTTGTCGCCAGAATAAAGTGCTGATGAGTGTAGGACCTTCAACTTTACCTGCTGAGTGACTACTGTGATTGCAGCACCGCCGATTTGTCACATACTTTACTTTGGATATCTATCACCCGGTACGATTTTGTGAGTTCGTTTCAAGACATACATGTCACAGTTGGTCCATAAGCCTGGTTCTTTCGTCAATTGTATAGTTGGTCACGGGAAACCAAAGAACTCATTTGCTTAGCACTTACATTTATTTCATATCAGACTACATGCTGCGAATACGGTTGTCCCTTAACTAAAAACTATGGTTACGTATTGCTGATTTTAGTGTGTCTAAGCGGTTACGGACTGGATTTTACAGCCTCAGATGCAAATATATGGCTGGTAGTTTTATGAGAAATGTACTGAGTGGCATCCGATGTCGTATTCCATAATGGTTAGTAGCGGGAGTGTATTAACCGCTTAGACTCTAGCGGTAGCCCGGATGGCGATTTAGAAATGCAGGTTTGGTTGCAGGAAATTTTTTATATGTAAAGCGATGGTTTTTCGTTATTTAGTTATTAAAACACGACGCTGTTGACCCTCTAGCCAGATAGAAGCTGAATGTATAATACACAAAGCAGTCGCGCGTGGCAACCAAAACAAGGTGTAGAGTTTCCCGTTGTGAATTCTTGTAAATTACGCCATTGTTTGCGTAGCTCCACGGCTGTTGGTTAGTGCCAAAGGCAAAATGTTGGTTTTTGAGGTAATAACGGAAGTAGCTGCTACCTACGTTGATGGCGAGCAGTTCCTTACCGAAGGGGCAGTAACGCGTTTCTGCAATTTGCAAAAGCATCCAGAAGAAACCTAGACGTATCCAACCAGGGTGGTTGTGAGTTTGGAGTACTGCACACAAGGCATGACCTGGTTCATCAGTCGTAAACAAAAGAACTGCAGTAGGATTTGGGTGAGAGAGAAGCGGTAGATTAGAGATGGCGTCAATGTGCCTCTCGAAAGAAATGTTAGCATTGTCTGAAAAACATTAAGTGCGCAGAGTAGCTCTGAGCAAGTGGGTCATTGGTTAAACAATGCTCGTGCAGTTATGAATAAAACGTCGATAATAGTTGACCAGGCCAAGGAACCTGCGTATCGGTTTAAAGGAAATAGGACCAGGATAGTCTTTTAGTGAATGGATTTTGTCGGGCAGGTCTTCCATACCACCGTGGGTTAACTTCTGGCCAAGCAACTAGATAAAGCGTTGGTTAACCTTGCACTTATCGGGGTTGACGGTTACAGCATTTTGCGTTAAGCTCTAAAAGAGAGGGTCAAGATGACAGAGAGGTTCATCGTCAGAAGATCTGGCACTGAGTGTAAATGAGTATATATCAGCTGGAGGTGGATAAATGCCTTCGAGTCCTCGTGTTGTCTCATGAATGAAACGCTGAAAAGCTCACGCAGCATTACTGAGGCAAACCGGCATCCTGAGGTACACGATAGGGCCGAACGGCGTAGTGACTGCTGTAGCAAGACTATCGCCTAGTGCCACCGGTATATGTTGAGGGGCAAGGACCCTATGGATATCGCTGAAGATTACGCCTACCGGCTAGATTTGAAGTGAAGTCATGTATGTTTGGAATGGGGTGCTTATTCGAGACAATAATTGTTTGAAGTCTCTGTCGTCAGCACCAGGTCGCAAGTCACTGGTTTTCTTAGGTGCAGTGTGTAATGGTGATGCCCATGGTCACCTGGAAGAGCGAATTGCTTCCAGTTTCAGCATTTGCTTGAATTTCGCCTAAGCCACTTAAAACTTGTCTGCGGCCGTTCCGCGCAGTCGGGTCGAAACTAGCAGGCCAACGGTGCAGAAGTGACTACAACGTTTAAAGTCACCGGAGGTAAGTCGATTGGAATGCAACCAAGTTGAGAATGCATGTTAAACAGGTCTATGAAAGGCTGTAAATCTTGATGCAGGACATGGATTGGTGTATCAGAAGCCACGTTGGCGTTATTCCCAATGACATTGAGCGGTTTCCGAGATTCCATAACCTTCTTCTTTTAGCGCCGACGATAAGGTCAAGGTGTTGATTAACTCTAGGACTATGACGGTGCAAAGCAGGACTAGTACTATGAATGGCTAGCAAATGTTTCGCTAGAGGCCAAGATTGATAATTTGCAGCTTCTAGCCCAAAGTTGCGAGTGGTGTGTGATTGGCCATATACAGCTTGGTCGGCGTGGGTGAGACGATCACAGTTAAGCTATGGGGTATAACCACAACTTTGGCTTCCGCATTGACCAAGTGCTCGGTACAGGAAGTTAAACCATTGAAGCGGATGAGGAGCATTTGACGTTGGTCTGCCGCATTCGTCGCTGTGACTTCGCGGCCAAAAATGTTCCTTGCTTCTCTGCAAAGATCCAAGGATGGACACACTTATCAGCTGCGGCACCAAAACGTTGATGGTACCAACTGCAAGCCTGCCAGTTGATAGACTTTGAGCGCATTGGGGATGAAGTTGCTCGGCTATGACTTCGACGGCTCATGGTGAGCTGCGCTACCTGGCGACTAAGTATCGCAACCTGCGCTTTTAGGGCTTCTATGGTTGACAGTCAGCCAGTGAGAGAAGTGCCCTGTGATGTGATGGCACTGACCTAGCTGGCGTCGGCGTGTGACTGTGTTCGTTTCATGCATTGATCGTCTAAGTCAGCTAATTGTGTAAGCAAAACGACGCTAACGACGGCAAGTATCGATTGCGTGGTTTCTGGTAGCCGCTCTATACATGTTTTGCGAGTAATGTCTCGTTCAGAATTGATGAATAAAGTAGCTGCTGCATCTCTTGTAGCAGCGCTGAGTGCAGTTTGTCGCTTAGCCGTAGGTTCTTGAAAAGCTGCAGCAGGCGAACTTCCTAAGATGACACGACCCGTTTAATCCTGGCCTTCTTAAGAGCCACAAAGCGGTTTTCCGTCAGCACTGATAACTTTTCGCACATGCATTAATACCTACTTGGGAAGTTAGGACTTAACCTTGCGGTACTTTGCTTGCTTTGAACTACTTGCGTAGTCAGCAAAAGAAGCTTGAAGTTGACCGAACCACGGAAGCTTATACTGGTCCTATGAAGGCGGAACAGAGGGGCAAAGGGCTAACAAGAGACTATACTAGCTTTCCTTTAGAATCCGGGGTTTAAACAGTGTATGCAAAAATTGCGACTGTATGAAAATTAAACCGGAACTATGAAGAATAAGTGGTAAGTGCCCACGGGAGAAAGTCTTCATATATCCGGCGCTGAAGTTCTTCCGAATTTGTGGTCGCCAATTTAACGAGTAGCATCTAGCGGGAGCCCGGATGTCCACTTGAAAAAACGGCTCGCGTTGCAACATAGCGTTTATTTGTGTACAAAATGCTTCCCTGTTAATTAGCTAGGAAAGGGTGACACCGTATTCGCTCTAGCTGGCGGAACGATGAATGCACAGCACAGAGGGCAGTTGCGCTTTGCAACTGAAACGAGCGCCAAGAACCGTGGCGACGTACAACTAAACACTCGAAGGTGGCAAGCAGTTCAACCATTGGCTTTTGTTGCTTAGGTGTACAATAAAACAGTTTCGGCTAGAAGTTACCGCAGCATACCAGAGAAGCTCCAGACTTCTACACTTACGGCACCGGTACTTTGCCTACCGTGTGCGTTTGACTGAGTGCTGCATGTCAGTAACAGGCAGTGCTTCATCCCAGCAAAGCCTGATGGCGCTGATGTGCTCGTTAGACAACAACCTTGATTGGGTTGTTAACCTTCTGGACTGTTCAATTCTCAAGCAAGAGAGCGTGCTAGATACGTTCAAGTTGTCAAAACCGGCGTCAGTTTGCTCAAAGGCTGTCGTTAACACATCAATTAGTGATAGTGCTGTTAGCAGCAAACCGTTAAGTTACCTTGGATGATCCCTTACTTAGCGAGAAAGGCAAGCGGAATTCAGCCTCTGTCAAAAGAAAGCAGATTTGAAAGGTTCTCCAAAATTTAAAGTAGGCGTTAGAGTCCACGGGTGCTACCGCTATCGCATCGCAGTACGTTTCGACCACAAAGTTGAAGCCTAAAATGTCGGACGCTAACCTAAAACCACCAACATCCACGGTGCGTTCGGTAAATACCGCGTCGCTTAGACAAGTATACTGATCGCAGTGTTAATTTCGGAGTTGCCAGTGTAAGCTGCGGTCCTTTCTAAAGAGCGTATGCTTGCCCTCCTTCAGCGGTATAAATATGCGCTACCAAATTCGTCCACCAGGATTTCACGGCCTCCGTGTGTGGAAAATCAAGAGACGCATTAGGTTGTCGGCTAGCAAGTCTGCATCTATCACTTGCATGTTGCGTGTTGCTCTATCTACTCCATATTACATCAAGCTCTACTATGACGTGCTTTTCAAGTCAAAGACACCAGGGTTACTTTGTATTTAGACTTTCCTTAGACAGAGATGATGAAAAGCTTTGGGGACGGTGTGATATTATACCCCGATGAGAAGCAGGTGAAAAGATCTGCCTGGCGGGCATTTGTGTGGTAATCCAGAGGCGCGCTTTCTTTTTATATAACCGGTTTCGGTGGCGCACGATGCCGGGCTCACTATGTTACATACCTAAAGTTGCTCTTCAGTAATTTGAGTAGCCGACGAAATAAGCCGTGCAAATTAGTCACCGTTGTTCACAAATGCCTTCCAGATTTTCTCGCATTCACTGCTGCATGGTTGCCCATCAACATCAAGGACAAACGCGTATGCATACCAGTTTAAGGAAGATGGCGGTGCGGCCGCGCCTGCGATGGTTTTGGGTGTAGCGTTACTCTTTACGTCAAATCAACCCTTACGGTCTACGAGACCTGTACTTTCCGCAATTGAAGTTTCTTTATATAGCGTTCGTGCAACCTATGATTGTGCTGGTCGATAATAGCCCCCATAGCGTTACTACTGGTCTGATTGATTTTGTTAGCGTACATTTGCCGAACAGGTGTTTAGTGATGGGAGACTTGAAACACTTAAGTGGACTGGCAGGATATGTCCTGCAATGCTATTTCGGGGTGTTTTGCTACTGAGCTTCTCGATGTAGCTTTGAATACGCCACTTTATCAGTTAATTGATCGGCCACCCAGATTCGTGTTGGGACCAAACCCGTCACTTCGGACCGCATCCTTTCTAAATAAGTTGACTGGCTCATGAACATTTTATACAACTAGCCTCTCGTTTCTTAGTGCCGCATATTTCTGTCGCTCACGTGCGCTCTTTGTCGTATGAGAAATAATCGTATTCACTGTGGGTTAAATATATGGCGTGCGGACTTTCTAACAGTGGATGCTAAGGCCACAAAATTGCGTTGCGTCAATTTGGCAACCGCGAACCTTCCAACCGCTCCGGACGAAGTTAAGTAATCAATAAACGAACTCTGTCAACCATTCATACCAACTTTTGGAAGGAATAGAACTAGGGCAATTATAATGTTGTTACGTTCTGCCGCACGCAGCCAAATAAAAGGACGTACATAAGGTTGGCAACCTTACTTATCTGCTCCTTATCCATCATTATATGCGGTAGCTGCAAGCGTGCATCACTTTAGCTATGGGACAGCAATACAGAAGTAAAATACGAGCGACAAAGGCACTCTGGTTGAGCCACCTGTGACGGATGAACGTCTCTCCGGTAAGCTAACAGCTAGCTCCTTTGTCACAACCACGGCAGTGTGGGGTGTAGGCAACTTTGACTAACACCCACCAACCAGAATGCGAAGTTACTTTTAGAGTATCCGCTGCGTGGGTGAATTGCAAAGTGCAGCTTCTATACAGACCTTGGATTACTTTGAGGTAGACAGCAACCATCCTGAATGCAAGAACCGTATTGTATGTGATAATATTTCGATGTTGCCCCACCAAACGCCTGCACGCCACGACCGTGGTTTTGTTCTGGGTTAGAATACTTAGGTGGATATAGCATGAGCTACAGTGGAACTTAAAGCTTAATGTGCCACTGCTGGCGAACTACAAATTATACCCTTGTGGTCCGCGATTAACGCTGGGCACAACAGGAAGGAATGCAACATTGAATTTGGAGGCTACCTGTGCGGGTGAATTAAAACGAGAAAATTTACGCGATCTTGAAGCTTGTAACCAGACTCCTAGTTGCAACGCACACCTCCGGCTAATGGTTGGGATGCAATTAGCTAGCGCAGCTTCCGTCAGTGTACCCAAGGCGCTACCCACGTCTGCTTGACCAGTACTCAAAGCTGCATGGACTTCTGCTAAGCGTAATAAGAAAGAAATGCTTGTGTCATCAGAAAGAATGGGAGCGTGCGAACAGGGCACGAATTACAGGTGAATTTACAATGGGCGGCGGCCATCTATTAAGAGGGCTATAAGGTTCGTGCAAGTGCTACTTGGTGACCGATATATAAGTGTGTGCGTGTGGTAAGTCACGTCTATCTGAGGTTTGGTGTCCTTAACTGGAAGCCCATTAACTGGGCATGGCGGCTTAGTTTGGCGTGGACTTGTCAACAGGGCAAAAGTGACGCTGCCTTTTTTCGTGTGAGTTGAAACTAGAAGGTACACGCTTATCGAAGCGTTATGATTAAAGGACTAACATTGGGGAGTTGCAAACAGGGGATAAAAATAAGTTTGTAATGTAACAAGAAGCGTAAGGCAAAATATGATGAAGCTTAAGGCGTGTTGGCCTGTTTAGTGGCATCCAACCCCTATCCACCCTGCGCATGAAGCAAATTGGGCACCATTAATTATGTTACCGGTGGCTGTAGCATCTGGAGGTGGTTTGCAAAAGTAATCATTGTATTTCATGGGCAGGATACCGTCATGTTTCCCAGGGCTGGACTGGAGGAAGCTTTTGGTTCGCTACCCAAACATTTGGTGTAAAACCTTAACCGCTAGGTAGCGGGTTTAGCAGCGGACTACAGACAGTCCCAGTTAATGAATAAGGAGCCACCCACATACCAACCAACGATCTAAAAGACAACGTGACTGACTTCATCTGGCCTCTAATCATCGACAGATTGGGTGGGAGCGGCGCTAAAGGCGCAGAATTATAGCGCCCTACGTAGTTTAATGTTTAATTGAGTCACGCACACTATAGCACGAAGTAACATGCGATCACGCTGCCTTTTCCTCAGGCACCCTTTGGCGCCGGCGCGGAGCTCCGAATGCTAGCAGACAGAGTCTACTATTTTACTGACTACCATATGAAGTAAAGCTTGACCGCACAGCCTCGTGCCACACGAGATCTTTCGGCCCGGATGTTAAAAAGCCATAGCAACATAAACTTTGCCGTCGTAGTGTTGTTTGGTCCTGAAATTACTGCTGCTATTACAGACAACTCGGTGAGCAAGATGCAGGGTCGCTGTTCGAGAGCCTAATTTGCCGCATTTCAGTTTTCTGTTAACACTTCTTAATGGCTTCTGCTAGCGAATGCTTTCTTTTGGAGACGCAATTACTCCGGCTGCTGCTGGTAATGAATCTTAAGGTAACTGCTAGAGTGAATTCTATTTTATCTAGGCTATTATACTAGTTAAGCATCAGCAGTTTTCGAAGGATTCGGTACGTCGTGCACGATCCAGAAGTCAGTGAGAATCTGGATGATTGATAGGTTGCTTACTCTTCAGCTTTACTAAACCGGCACATGGACGCAGGAGTGCGTGTTTATTCCCTAGGCAACGTTTGCAAGATGGCATGTGAATTGTCCCTACAAGGTGGCACAAAACTAAGGCACGAATTCAAGAGGCTGGCGCACCCTTATGGGCTAGGCAACTAAGAAAGTAGATGTGATATGAGCCCGTCGGTGAACAATTGTTAGTAGAATATACGGTCTGCTTGTACGGATAAAAGACCTGGCTAGATCGCGGCGAGGACAGTAATTGCTTTACGGTGTATAACAATTAGGTTTCGTGGAAAATTTTTTTAATCTGCTGGTAAAGACCGATGAGCGATACTGAGCTCCCCGTTGTTATTTTGACAACCGGCGCTCTTGTTCCCTACAGCAGGGTCCACCGAATAGCTCCCACTGACCTGCCTAGCCCATTTATGCCGGCTGTCCGGCATTTTGGAAGGCCTTACACACCGTGGCAAATGGCATTTGGTCGAAACCACGTAGTAAGCAGTTCATGAGGTCGCGTGCAAGCGTAAAGAAAGCGAGAATTAAAAAAATAAGGCAGTTGGGCACCGTCATCGTTTGGCTGGGCCTCAGTATGGTCCACCTTTACGGCTGAAAACTGCAGCAGACGTGGCGCAGTCAGCGTCCTTTCTGCATGCTATTTCTTGGATCCGGTTATTAATTTTCTTTCCATACTAGTTAAGTTTTTGCACTTCTTGCTTCCCGATTTCTACACATCGTAGTTGCCTTCAAGCCAAACATTTTGACGTTGGTGGTCATTGTTATTTCTTATATGTGCGTCGCGCGTACTACATCTATGGCGCCTCTACGGTTTTATCCTATTTGTTCTGCTCAAGTGAACTGCCGGTGCCAGGCTCCGTGTGCGTAGGCACCTTACAGAACCGGCCTAAACTAATTGAACCTATTGTTCTATTGGTCACTACAACAGGCTGTAGATCCATATCATATCTTTCAAGACTTCAACAACAATTCAACCAATTTCAAAGTATGTCCCTCGGAGACCACACGAGGTTCTGCAGACGATCAACACATCAGCTTTAACAAGGTGATTTAGTTTCTGGCATACCAAAGGGAGCAAGCCATTCGTTCAAAACAGGTCAGGAACCAGGAACGCAATATGCACCTGCCCAATGCATCAGCCAACGGAAATATGGGACGCAAACTGACTGCGAATGACCAAGCAAACAAAGGATCCACAAGAAACATAGCCAGTTACAACTTGCCATTCAATGGATCGTCGCCAGTATTTCAAGGCCTGGTGGGATTTCGCCTGGCAAGCGTTCTCTCTATAAATAGCCACAAATGTCCGTTTACCAATGCTGCAATGCGGCGCATGTGACTCGTCACCGAATAAAGTCACAGCCCCTAAGGGCACAATGGCAGATCAACTAGCGTCACTATGATAGATATGTTCATTACACTGGAACTTCTACATCCCCACATCGTGTTGTCTTAACTTTCCACGCTTTCGCGCATATACTGACGTCCACATTCTTTCTACGATATCATCGTTGACCTTTGCGTTACTTATGCACGAACTCACTATATTGTCCTTTCCTTCTCGAGCGTGCCCTTCAATGGATCATTCAGGATTCTCAATCTCTTATTAGCCGCGGTATGACCACAATACACGGCAGACCGATTACGCCCTAACAACCGTGTCCGACCTCACGACAGCTAAATTATTGTTCCGCATTTCCCTCATTTTACAGTTCCAAGCATGAACATATGAGCAATTTTTTACTGTCACTGTTACAGTTGCTATAAAATGTCTGTACGGTTGCACCTTCCTGATTACGCCGCCACGGGCGTGCCTCACATAATTGAGAATATAATATTTATTAGTTATTTATAATGGGACTACTCTGATTCGCAACAGCTACCGATAAACGTTATTGACAACGCTTGCTTGTCCGGTGCAACTTTGCAGGTTCGGCAAGTGTCACAGATAAGTATCGTGCGGTCGGCCTCCTCCAAGTAAAGAAGTCAATTAGCTGGAAACCCACCTTTTGCCCGAGATGGTTTGTGCACATCGTCTGCAGCATCCAGGTCAGCTGTTTATCAACGGTAATACCGCAGTCACAAGTCATGAGCATCCTACACCATAATAGACATGCTCCGCTTTGACGCAACTTGTCTCAAGGACACAAAGCCTCCGAGTACAAGTAGCCACATAGGTGGCTGCTATTTGGATGCCAAATGCAATCCACCTACAATGACCCATCGCCATGTCTTCCGCATTACTACCGGTAAGTGCACGACATACGTCTACCTGGCTTTCAGAACGCAGGTAGACGTACGCTGTCCTTGTTATTTGTTTGGTGGTGCCACACTGCCTCCACCAATCATGAGACCGTGTGTTTGCCAGCAGGTTTGCTTCCACTACTTGCACACTCTCCATACCTCTAAAGCAATACTACACATGCCTGGTCCCGGTCCTTGGCTTTGCTGTGCCATAGCGCGTCAAGCTAGCACTAGCTTCTGCCTATTTTGTATCTTACACAAACCCTATATTCCCATGGCTCCTAAAGCCAGGTTGACATGCACTGCCCTATTCATCGGTCTCGCTTTGACGCAGTTTATCTACTTACCCCATGACTTTGTCTATACATTCATAAATAACTAAATAAATAGTATATTCTCGAATTGGTCGAGATACATCAAACCAGGCATGGTCAACATTTACCTGCAATTGTGTTTAGCAACAAACACGTTGCTTTGTATATAATCGGCAGTAAGCCGTAAGTTGTACAAGCTTTGGGAATTGAAAAACTAATCAAGGGGAATAATTTCGTCAGTGCATGAGGACACGATGGGTTCTACCGTGCATAGTGTAAACAGCCTGCGCATTACATGTGTAGTGAAAACGATACATGTAGGCAGGGAGTATCTTACTCTTGAACGAGTCATAAAAATAATAAATTATGATTCTAGTCGTCTTGCCAGTAGGTAGTTGTGTGCAGTGACTTTATTCAGTGGCGAGTCACATCCGCCACGTAGCAGTGTTGCTAAACGGACATTTGTGGCCTTTTATAGGGAGAAAGCTTGCCAGGCGAAAACCCACCACGTCCTGGAACACTGTCAGAAATCCGTTTGGACACTAATGTAAAACTGGCAGAGCAGCTTGCCGACCGCTTTCACCCTCGGTTATCCGCGGTCAATTGACTTCCAATTTTCTCTGTTAGTTGATCCGGTAGCTTTGGTCCGGGTCGCCATAATTGCTGAGGCCCATGGAGGGTGAGAGCTTCATGAAGATTCGTTCTTGTGAGGGTCCAGGTGAGCAAAATGTCAGTTGCTTGCGTCCGGATTTTTCAGATTTATATATCCTTTTCAGGAGTGTAAAGGCATCCTGTCCAGCTATCATGCTGGACCGCGGTCGTGGTAGTGAGTGCAGTTGTATCCATTTGTTGTACAGCCATGTTCTTTGTGGTTCCTTGTGGGTTATGTCCTGTCCCAGGCAAAATCTTTCTCGGTCTAATCCCAGATCCCCGAGAAATTCCGGACCACGGAGAAAAGGGAAGGTAAGTGACAAACAAGGCCGAAAGGAACAGACGTGGAAAGAACATTGTTAAAGTCCTATGGTATAACATTTTAGTGGAGACAAATGCTGTACAACGTGCAACAATGATTGTGCTGAAAGTGGCTTTTGATTGTTCTACGAATGCAATGGCCGTATAGGTTGGTTGCGACCATCTACATGGAATACAGAGCGTTGCGCCACTGAGCGAAAAACGCAGTATCGGTTTGCTATGATGCAATTATTGCGCGGAAAGACAGAAAGCAGAATACAAAGACCAGCGGCGTTTGTATGGTGGATGAACAGCTGGTAGTCAACCTACTTCGTTAGGGAGCGTAGAATAAGTAAGTTAAGGTATAAATGGCTTGCGACGAAAGAAATTCAAAGGTCAATGGTTGGTAAGTCAGCGGATAGATTGGACTCAAGAGCTGAGTAAAATTCTTTTGGGGATGAAGCCAGAAAGACGACACGAGAGTATTAAGGGTACAGTGCCATGGCCGACTGAGATGGGAAAAGCCTGTGAGAGAGGTTACCTCCTACATAAATAAGTCTCCAAACTGTTGCTGCAAAAGCGGACACAGAACACTAGGTGAGAAAGGATTGATTGAAAGAAGTGAAGTAATAACGCTCAGTTACGGGAAAGCGAACGTGCGGAACCAATATAGCGCCTGAACTACCATTGCTTAGCGTCTTCAGCGGCTCCAATCTCGGTCCATGCACCGCCTTCAAAGAGTCAGCGAATTCCTTGTGTTGGCGGCTTTCGGCGTAGCATTCCATCTACTTCGCCTTCTCCGTCCACTATACATTTTTAATGCGACGGAGCTCTCGGGTCAGTCGCCGTCGATATTTGCGAAACGGTACATACCTATAGATATACATACATGCACATATATGTGTACATAGCTTTGTATACATATATATACATATCTGGACTTCCTTATCATGGACTCTTATGTTTATGTTAAACAATGGGAAAGTAATCAATGGTATGTAGTCACGTCTTGCATATCATTTATAGATGCGCACCGCATGTACAAGGCATGTTACACACGCACATCTATCGCATGGAACCTTTCACTTTCTTAATAACCCATTAAAATATGCATTATCCGTTTTGGTAATTATTCGACGCGGCACTTATTCTTCTGCGCTTACAGCTACGTATAAATTTAACCATATATATATGCATGTACACGGAGCTGCAAGCAAAGAACAATCAGTGCCGCGTCCGATAAACGATGGAGGGGATATTGCATACGTTGATATATATATCTATATATATAGGTGTGTATGTTTGTATGTAATGTACTGTACTGCAATGTATTTATGTGTGTATGTATGAATATATTCACATATATACATGTATGCATATGTATACGTATATCTGTGTGTGCATATATAAATAAATAAATAAATAGTATATTCTCGAATTTCCGAGACCCACCTGACCAGGCATGATCAACGTTTACAAGCAATTTATGTTTCGCAACAAACACGTTGCTATGTATGTAATCGGCAGTAAGCCGAAAGTTGTCCAAGCTTTGAAAATTGTAAAATTAATCTTGAGGTATAAATTCGTCAAAACATGACGACAAGTTGGGTTCTAATGGGCGTAGTGTAAACAGGCTGTGCATTCATTTTGTAGAGAAAGCTTGTCAGGAAAACATTTCATTAGGATTCAGGTCGGCTTGCCAGTATGTAGTTGTAGGCAGTGACTTTATTCAGTGGCGAGTCACATCCGCCACGTAGCAGTGTTGTTAAGCGGATATTTGTGGCTTTTTATAGGGAAAACGCTTGCCAGGCGAAAACCCACCACGTCCTGAAACACTGTCAGAAATCCGTTTGTACACTAATGTAAAACTGGCAGAGCAGCTCGTCGACTGATTTAACCCTCGGTTAACCGCCGTCAATTGCCTTCTAATTTCCTCTGTTAGCTGAACAGGTTATTTTTGGTAGGGGCGGCCATAATGGCTGAGGCCTATGGAGGGTTAGACCTTCGTCATCTTCGTGTCCAGGTGAGCAAAACTTCCGTTTCTTGCTACTAGAATTTACAGGATTATGTATAATTCGCAGGAGTATAAAGGCGTCATGTCCAGCTACCATTACTGGACGACGGTCATGGTAGTGAGTGCATTTTTATCCACTTGATGTACAGCCGTGTTCTATGTAGGTCCTTGGGGGTTTCTATGTCCTGTTCCAGGCACATGCTCTTTCACATTCCGATCCCAGATCCCCAAGAAGTTCCAGACCTCGGAGAAAGGGAAGGTGAGAGACAAACAGGGCCGCAAAGAACAGACGTGGAAACAAGCATTATTTATATCCTATGGTCTAACATTTAGAGGAAACATATGATGTACAATGTGTAACAATGATTATGCTAAAAGTGTCTTTTGAATATTCATCGGAAGCAAAGCCCTATAGGTTGGTTGCTACCGTATACCTTAGATGCAGAGCGTTGCGCCGTTAAGCAAATAAAACACAGAATCCGTTTGCTATGATGCAACTGTTGTGTGGGAAGATTCGCTGGGGAGCGTAGAATATGCTGACCCAGGGAAAGCCAGTGAGTCTTTTGGACTCATACATGGGTAAGTTTCGCAAAAATAGCAGCGAATAATTGAGGAATGAACACCTGTAAATGAGAAGCTAAGGGCGTCTCTGTACTGACCAGGTGAGAGAGTGCCGAATTAAAAAGCTAAGAAGGGCTACTTGACGGAACGACCGCGAATAGCCAGAATATATGCGTACATTCAGGTTGCTGTGGACATTAGAACCTGAGAACTAACCGCAGCAGCCAGAGTGCTAGGGTAATAGTGCCAAGCTGGATAGAGGCATGGACTGCTAGCCCGAGACTTGGAGTATTGCAGGTAAAAAATGCCTAAGACAATACAGCAAGTATTGGGTAGATAAAGGTCTAGAAATGTGTGGCAGAATAGCGGCTTATGCTGAATACCTGGATATGTTTACAAGACAGAATAAAGCTAAGAGAAGTTTCGTGATAGAATGGCAGCAGACAAGTAAAGCGCAAGCATACAAAGAGGTTGTTAGATAGTTAGAGCATAATAGACTACGACGCATCAACATGCAGCTAATCAAATCATGCGGTGGTGTTAATGGAGTATAATTAAGGAGGCCTGAGCCGGGAGAAGCCCGTGAGAGAGCTGTACTACGGCCAGTTAGGTATCGCGGATGAGCAATGGCATTTAGGTGTGGCCTTATAATTGCTAGTGGACACCTGATTAGGGCAAAAGACAGCAAGTGTACGTGATGCACGCAGTCCCAGGGATTAAAGCTTGGAGGGAAAAAGTGTGGACCTTGGCAGCTCAGTATATGCACAAAGATGATAGTACCTTATGAAGAAGGACGGCTGCTAAACACGGGAGCCAGAGGTAAGACGAGGAACAGTTAGGGTCGCTGTAAGTGTGACTATCAGTGTTCAGCAATGGAATTTGCATGAAGCCTCTTAGTTGCTAGTGTATGCCCTTAAATACCCATAGTAAATCAGCAAAAAGCGGATGTATGTGACGCAGACAGCCACAAAGTATGTTCGAGATAGAAGAGAGCAGCTCTTAGCAAGCTCCAGAAATGCGTGGAGCCTACGATTACTAGTTGCTGCTAAGCAGAAGTGCTTAGGTTTAAGAGGATGGACAGAACATGGCGCTGCGAGAAAATTTCGGTGGCCTGATGTAGCCAGTCCATTAGGCTATTTCGTTACAAGTGGATTGCTACAGTGTCACAGAACACATCAACAAGCCAGCGAAGGTAAGTGCTACAGACAATCTGGGAGATTACAGGATGGAGAAACGAGGAATGTCTCCTAGTAGCTCCAGATAAGCTCAAAGATGTGTGGAGCCTACAATGAATCTCTGCAGTAAACGTAATGAAGATAAGAAGAACGAAGGGTAATTGTGCAAGGGAGAGAACCGGCGGACAGCATCTGAATTACATTGAACCTTCTAGTTATTTATTAGATACAGTGACAGAAGAAGTCAGCAAACCAGTGAAGGTATGTGATGCTAACAATTCAAGAGAGTAAGTGGGAGAGATACAGAGTGGCTACTAGCGTAGATATGTATGCTAACTACTATGACTGGTTGCAGCTGAAAGGTGGTGACATAAGTAATACGAAGAACTGATAATGATACAAGGTGAGATAGCGAGTATCCGTAACTAGCAGTGGCATTGGGGTGTAGGCTTCTAGCGGCTAGTGGATACCTAAAGTATCCCAGAATAAGTCAACGGTCAGCAAATGAATGTGACGCAGACAGCCATAAAGAATGAATGTTGGGGATGCAAGAGGGTTACACTTGGCAGGCTCCGGATATGTGCAGAGATGCATAGAGCCTACGACCACTAGTTGCTACTAAGTAGAAGTGCTGAGGTGAAGAGGATCGATAGAAACTGGTACTACGAGAAACATTCGGTGGCCAGAAGTAGCCATTCCATTAGACACTTTGGTCACAAGTGGGTTCCTACAGTGTCACAGAACACATCAACAAGCCAGCGAAGGTAAGTGATACAGACATTCTGAGAGATTACAGGATGAAGAAATGAGGAATGTCTCCTAGTATCTCCAGATAAGCTCAAAGATATATGGAGCCTACAATGAGTCACTGCAGTAAACGTAATGAAGATAAGAAGAACGAAGGATAATTGTGCTAAGTGAGAGAACCAGTGGGCAGCAACGGAATTCCATTGAACCATTTAGTTTTTTATTAGAGACTTACAGTAACAGAAGAAGTCAACAAACCAGTGAAGGTATGTTATGCTAACCAATCAAGAGAGTAAGTTGGAGAGATGCAGAGTGGCTTCTAGCGTAGATATGTATGCTACCTGCAATGACTAGCTGCAGCTGGAAATTGGTGACGTAGGTAACGCGAAGAACTGATAATGATACAAGGTGAGATAGGGAGTATCCGCAACTGGCAATGGCATTGGGGTGGAGCCTTCTAGTGGCTAGTGGATAGCTGAAGTGTCGTGGATAAATCAACGGACTGCAAATGAATGTGAGCAGACAGTCAAGAAGAATGAAGGTTGGGGATATGTGTATGTACATATGCATTCGATTTACTAACCGCGTGGGGGCATGCTAAGCCTCTCTATTTTAGGTGGTAGGTCTCCGAAATTGTCCTAATGCTTTTCTTTCTCAAATAAATGTCTACCTGTACGCTGTTCTATAAACCTGCACAGGTCGCTTCAGCCAATGGTGGTTAATTTCGATGACGTTTTCGCGTTTGTGTCATTTCCGTAAAATATACGTTCTGACCTCGTTGACTTATGTCGGATCCTTTTTTAGCAACATATTTCATGTGTTCATTGATTTAAGGTTTATGTCACCGTCTCCTTATGCATCGCCCGACTTCTTTTCTTTGTTAGCTTGCTCTTGAGTGACTGGCTGTTGCTTCACATCCCCGGTGTGGCTGCGCTTGATGTGCATGTTGACAAGGTGCCTACCTGTCTATTACCCACTATCTCGTCCATACTGACTCTACGAGCCCGTTGGTCGTTGCTGGAGGAGACGGGTTGCGCGGTCCTTGTGGCCGTGTAAGGATCAAAGAGTGGTTCCATGCACTCAGTGTGGAGCGGACTACGGTCCAGCCACCGCCTTGTGTGCGCTTGATTCCCAAATACAGCGTGCTTGTGTTTGCTGTGAAGGAGTGTGGGCCGGCTCCGTTGATGAAACGTGGCTCCCATCCGCATGCCTCTCGGTCTTATTCCTTACACACTGGATATGACGTGTGCGGTTGGAGCTGTGGGTGGTGCAGCTCAAGCCACCCATGGACCATCCGTAGGCGCAGGCGTCCTGCGGCTTGCCACAGTGACAGGCGAATCCGAAACCGGATGCCGCCAACCGTATGTACATATGCATAAATATACCTCTATAGCATATTAAGGTGGATGCATATATGTATACATATATATTTATCGTAGAATCAGGCATAAGCTTACACCTTTTTATAGCCGGTTAAACTATTTATCTGCGCATATGAAGATGTTTAAATTATTCTTATTTGTGTGGCATATTACAACAAACTGAACACACCAGCACAGCTTATGCACTGGTAAATATTCCCGTTACTAACACCAATAAGAAATGCAAACCAATACATGCGCATTTCCCATTACGCATTCATGCACGCAGCAATGCAATAATAGAAAATGTCCATTATTCGTAATTGGTTATCAAATTGGAACATCATCTTCTGTATCCTATCAACCATGCACATGGTGATGTCTTCTCTATGGCAGTTATGTCTTTTGCATTTCTGCAGAATTAACAAATTAACATTACTTACAGTTTCTTTGCGGCATATTACCCGTAAGTTTCACACTTCTTCATTTTGTATATCCGCTCATTATGAATACTCCAGTTATCTAAGTTGCCTTAAAAAGTTCCAGTTAGTGCCTCCCGTGTAGAGTATTTTGTAAATAATTGCCGTGTGGACTTCTTAACCTTTTATCTGCTGCATTCTTAACAGTAAATTCCGTTTATAATAGATCGTCAGTATACAGCTCAATAAATTCAACATTCAAAAGCCTTCCCTAAACTAAAAGCATGCGATACTTTTGGAAGCTATTCCGCACATTCCCATCTGTTGATCTTCCGCCAGCCGATTGACCTTCAGTAATCCACCACTCTTGCTTCAGTAAAAAGCTGACGAATAACATCACCTGTCACATAATTATACGGTTCCTAATAATTAGCAGAGTAATCTATATCACTCAGATAGGAAATTATTTACGCCTTAAAACGGATGTACTAGTTGTTACCAAAGTAATTCAAATTGAACCGCCATGGTGCAATCGAACGGTCCCGTTCCACATGCCTCCGGAATCAAATCCGGATTTCTGAAGGATGGTATGCTAACTACGCTATTGATTGGTGTAAACAACCCGTGAATTAATTTGACTATTGTTAATTGTTGTAAAAGTAAATATTATGTTTATATAATATAAATTGCTTGGATATACAACAAAATTCCTTTAATAAATTATTGGCTGAGTGACCGTACTGAGTCTGGTGTACGTCGTACTAGAAGAGTTATTTTATTGCATTTTTATCTACAACTTTTGCATAATTTCTGATCTTTTTATCTATTTTGTTTAATGTTTATCTTTTATCGTTTTATGGTTAACTTCCAATGCATATTTATACCGCATTTACAACTATCATCTGCCCTGCTGAATGCGGTGCCCATTTGTCGCGCCCGGCTAGCACTGGTGCTAAAATTTCTTCACGGGCTACATGGTTGACAGGTGTTGAAAAGGGATAGGCAAGCTCGTCCTACTTTCTTTTCTCAATACTGTAGATGTAAGTTGAAAGCCCTAAAGGTTACGATTGTGCACAATAAAGTAGTCTACGCTAGTTCTGACGAACCATTTGCCAGTGGCTGTCAGGCCGTCAAGGAGGTGCATATCCTACCAATCACTCCAGGTGGCGTTGTTTACTTTTCTCATGAACCCATCAGGTTGAAGAAAAAATAGGGTGCGGAATGCCCTAGGCTCTTTGATAAACCCAGAGACATACTTGTCACGGCACCTAGAAAGAGGCCATTTTCGTCCGTTTTAAAGTCATCTGATGGTTGTGCACCGGAGAAAATTCCAATACCCACTGCTTGTCAGTCCTAAACTCGGAACGTCTTGGCTGACAATGCAGCACCCCATTTTCATGACTTGTTTGTCAATGATCCATACGACATAAGGTCATCGAGCCCTGCCACCGTGAGTCAAAACAAGAAGCGGACTTGACCTGCCCATAAAACATCGTAAGGGTAGGAAGCCCCAAGAAATAATTAAACGCCGGCATGGGCGCGCAGAACTTGCGTCAACGTTTCTTCAAACTCATTCGAGGAGACAGAGGGTCCTAGCGCGAATGGTGCAAGCACCGGCACCGAATCTAAAGAACGTGAATAACCACTAACTATTTTGGTGACTCTTTGTCAGCTAGTAGTGTTATATTCTGTTATGTTATTTAAAGATTTGGTTGCCTTCTTGAGGGAAGGCATTTTGGACGACAAAATGGCTCAACCTGGGTAAAATAAGCTGCTTCCGCATGGCTTCCTGGGTGTTACTGTCAAAAGCTTGGCCAGATTAAGTAACTTCCCTATTGGTGCTAAATACCGCGACCTCTGCTACTTCGTATCGTTCTTTTTACCCCCGTGGTACACATGTCAATATTGCGGTTTCCATTTAATGTTAAACGTAGTGGCGTCGAAATTCAGTCAGACCTTCTATCGCAGGTACTTTGAAGTTAAAGGAGGTCATTATCGACCACAAATCTAGACGGGTGGCTGAGGAGCAATGTTGCTGTTTAGTGGGTTTTCAGATGGGCAACTGGAAGTCAGTTTCCATCTTAGCAATCCATACCCTGATGGCGCACGGCCCAGGGCTTGTCATTGCGGGTAATTTTGGATCGGGCTTAACAACGCGCGTAGCCTAAGGAACAAGGTGATTTAGTTAGACCAGCTTGTAGACCAATCTTGTCCTAACATATCTGCTTTTGAAGGACAGTTGTTGTCGCCGGCCGTCACGGGCGGTGCGGTATGTTTGCCTGGCTAAGTATTGCTTAGGACTGACCGCTCCGTGGGTCGTCAAGGCGGAGGCGTGGTATTTATGTCAGACGTAAATTACATGTGTTGAGGACCTGCATATTTCAGACATCAGGTCAGACTGTTGAAGCCCTATTGGCCGTTGCAGCCTTACTTCGTGTCATAATTGCATTCCGTGATTGCCTTCGTATGAAGCTCAACGGAACATGCCGTTGTCTTGCGTTAATGCTCACGTTGGCTGCAAACGCATGCGTTGTGTCAATTATTCGATCATTTTACTTGTGCCTCTATGGGAAATTGTTGCTGGAAAGGCAGCGTTGAAATTGTTCAGCGGTAAACGGCAGTACAGTTAAACTTTTCTCTGTTGCTATTTGTTGTAATCTGTTCATTATACACGATTCTGGAATAGGCGCTTTAATGCTCCACAAACGTTCTACCTTAACAAAAGAATAAAGTAGTGCGCCAATTAGTTTGACAAAATAACGTTTTAACCGCCAGCAACGAAACAATATAAAAATTGCAGCGGGGCTTAGCCATAATAGTGGGTCTCATAATGACCTGGGAATTCTGGAATAGAAAGGTCAACCGCCAAGCTTTGTTGTGCCACCTAGTTTTATCCCATAATCAGGAGCATATTAGTCATGTGAGCGCTCAGGAAAATTGTACAACTTTCGAAATCCATGCGGTACTGGCCAACAATCCATCATTTGCTAAAGTAATAGATTTTTAAGGTACCCATATCTGCTTGCAGACAAAGTGTAAGTTGAATCAACCGTTGTATTGAGCCAGAGAGTTGACCGCAGTGCCCTTCACTAGCCGTACATACAGTGTTGCTTTTGGTTTACGTATATACTTTAATCGTGCATCACTTTGCTGCAGTCCTGTCTTAGATTTTCTTAAGTTAGCTTGTAATATGCTTGGTGTTATGCGTTCCAAAAACATTATCACACTTTCTCATAAATTTTGAGGTAAAGGCTAACTAACAAACGACCATCGCCGCGGCCGTTTAGTCGCCTATTATTAGTATTTCGTCGGCAAAAGTTCTCGCAGATGCGTGGACTAATACTTTCTCTTCCTGCACGCAGAACGTAGGTACTTTAATACCACGGCACTTACTTGATATACATATAGATACATCTTACTTGGCACACTTACGGTCCATAGTAGACAGTCATAGTAGTGTAAATTCTTTTCTGAAGAGTTTGTCTCGGATGATAACGGTAATGCAAAGGTGACCATGATTCATTCGTAGAAGGTAACTCGCGCACCATTAATGAAGACCATTCTTTGAAAAAGCGCAGTTGAACACCAAAATATGTCGCCTAAATGAGTTTGGAATTGCCAACTACCGGTAACATCATCGAGCAGCTAGCCGCATGCGCTGAGTCCGCTACTGCAAGGACTACCAAAGGATTACCGCACATTAATGAAAATTTTAACTACACGGGAACTTTTGCAGTGTTAACTAGTATGCTGCAGCATATGGTATGCTTTGCGCAACCCACTGCTCGAGAAACCCAGGCATTCCAGCGATGGTATATATGTCCAGTTAAAACCTAATGGATTCAAGTCTTTTTAATCAGCAATCTTCTATATTTGGCCTCATTTGTCATGCTATTTCCCTGTTACAACACACCATTTGCCGCCTAATTCTACTTCGAGGAATGCAAGCCAGCAAGGGTTTATGTTTATCCGGCTTTAATAATCAACGAGTTAAGTGAAGCGCTGGCACATGTTGTGCTTCTGCGAGACTGTGCATTCCCTAACACCGTTACTTTACCAGCTGTGATACGTGCCTCCTCTGCGCGCGCATTTGGGAATAGGACTAAATATATCCGCATATAACTTTTGTGCCAATTGTGGCACAAAGCTAAGTTCCACGAACGGGCTGCAGTGAACGAATTGACAAGTCCTGTTCTACAAGGCGAACCGAGATCTACTCTGTTGTGCGCCAATCGATTGACGACATGATAACATTCATCACGGCTTACATGCACTCAATATGTCTGGGTGTGAGGCATTGCATGAGCCAAGCATAACTGCCAGCAGCTTTTAAATGCAACTGTTTCTTGGTGGGCGACGATAGGGTGACTGGTAGTAAGCTTCTGAAAGAACTAGCTAGTTGATGACTGAGAGAACACAGCAGGAGTTGTTCTAGTGTGTAGCAGTTGCACTATTAACAACTGACAGTTTCGCAATTACCGACTGTATGCATTTCTTGCTGTGTTACATAACGTTCTGAAACCGAGCTTCGGTAAGACTTCCTCCATTTACATCTTAGAATTTACCGTCCATGCTATCCGTGGTTTTACGAGAGCGCTATGAAGGTAACGGCGGATGGTTTGAGGTATTGGTGCATTAGCCTTACGACATTCTGTGAGGCGGAGCTCACTTTCAATGTGTATTCAATAATGCACCTGAGAAATGACATGAAAAGCTTAGTATTAGAGATCTTTTCGGCAATTATAGGCCAGTCTCACATTTCTGCGCGGTGAAAATCGCTTCACGCTGTCATAAGCCTTACCGCGCAACTTGTGCATGGGTGTTAGGTAATGCCCTAAAAGCCATCTGTTCCTTCGTTTTCGATAACCACACGCGACCTTAACCTTGTGCTTTGTCGTAATGCGCTGGCTTTAATGCTCGGCGGTACTATGTGCATACCATTCATCGCGTAAATTTTATTGTTGTAGGACAAAAGCCTTACGTGTTGCACTTCATAAAACATACAGACGACAGCAGTGCATGCATCATTTGTCCGACATTCATTAAGCTATAATACCTGACTAGCCGCGGCCTGCAATTATCGGAAATGGGCAGGTAGTTGCCTTAGTTTTGCAACCCGAAGGCCGCGAACTAGCTTTAGTTGATGTTGTTAGCCATTGCGTGTGCCTTAATTTAGGCGAAAAATGCTAAATTGCACAAATTGCTGACATTTTGCGCATAAGCGTCATGCTCATTTATATTTTTGGACCTTGTATTGTATTTAGACTTTAGTATCCGGTTTAAAATGATATTACGCACAACCCATCATGTTATAAGCACTTCGGTGTGATGTCCATTGAATTTCTAAAGCTCCCTTCATTATTTCATCTGCTCATGTAAGACCACCGTACCAGCAAACTGAAATGGGTTTGGAGGTAATTGTTGGTAGCTGCAAGCGGCTGTAGAATAGTGCTTACGTGACCACCCGATTTGCAATACAGCACAAATTACTCGATAAAGCATTCGAGAGTTACCGACGACCAGCAGCCGGTGACCGCGTGCACCCACTTTGTGTGATTATGCGGACAGTTATTTTGTGGTCTGCTGATTAAGTTTGAAGATGACGTGCCTTATGCACGCAGTTTGAAATAATGGGTATGCTTCTAATTAATTGTGGAGCTGCGTTCATATTTAGCGCAGATCATATATGTACAAGCAGTACCATGCGCTTGCATGGACACTCTGAAATAGTGTTAAGTAAACACAAAGATATATCTCGTCTGCGCAAGGTACGGTCTACCCGCATATTAGGATTATTGATGTACAGCAAAACGGCAAGGAGTAGGGGATATTTGTCGAATTTTCCAAAGCAGAACACAGGCCTTGCGGCAAGATAGGTTAATTAGTTTGTTACATAGTTTTGAAGGATTGTGAGATTATAGAAGATAACAAGTAAGCTTAAATAAAACTAATAAGTGCAGGAATACGACCAGTAGGACACCACATCATGGGGACAAGATGCTATGTGGGCTACCATTTTGTTAGATTCTACTCACACTTCCGTGCTCTAACTGGCCGTAAGCCGGTGTGGCGTTATAAGCAATTAAATCGTCACTTAGAATAACAAAATATGTGCGCAAAAGAGACCGGCCAACTTGTACAGGGCACTTGTAAAAGCTGCTGACTGCGCTAAGTAACAATATGCTAGACAGAGCTAAATATAGCTTGAAATTTATATTTTGCTTGCGTTCGAAAGGTACAAAAATTTATAGCGCTGAGCAGTGAGACGTTTGCTCTGATCCTGTACTGTCGTCACCACGGAGGGGTTATTTGCAGATGTGACGGATGACGCAGTGCACAAGTGCAGGCTACGCAAACGAATCAGTTACTTCCAATATATAGCTTTTGACAGAGAGAAGGTAAACTTGCTTGCTAAAGCACAAACTAACGATCATGCGAGAGAGATTGAAGAGCATGCTCAGCAAAATGGCTGAGGATTTCAACCATAAGCATAGTACACGCATAAGACGATCTCGTCCCGGTGCCCTAGTCTTTGTTTACAGTCTCCGTGATGGGTACAAACCTAGTATACCTAACTTGCCGACGCAAAAAGGGAAACGTTCTGTATGTACTTAATTAACAAAACCGACTGACTACATATGATGTGTGTTAAATCAAACACCGTTATGCATCTTAAGTGTACAGAAAACTGACGCTACCGAGTGTCCCTTACATTTCTGTTAAGATAACCTTGATTTGCTTAAGCCAATAAAACCACATTTAGAGCAACGCGTTGAAGTGAGTAACTAAGTGTGCTGTGATTATGATAAGAAACTAGTCGTTTATTTCACGGTTTTCACGGGTTTGCGCTGAACAAGTAAGGGTAGCTTTTCGGTGGTTCTGCCGCTGGATCTTACGGCAAGGTCCTATTGTCTCTGCAATACTGCAGACGTTAGAGCATTGCAGACGACACTCCCAGTGCTGAAATACTTTGTCCCTCAAAAGTACAGCAGCCATAACGAATGCGTTCCACAAGTACACGTCAACCATTTCAGCTACTTATCGTCACATCAAGCAGAAGGCCTTATGTGTAACCGTTTAGTTTAAACCGATGGCGGCAGTAGAGAGACCACGTGTGTCAGCCAGCAGTCGGCACGTGACAATCGGTCGGTTTACAGAGATTGTGTTTCGCAGGATTGCTTGGACGTTTTAATCAACCACACGGCACCTGAGAACCGATCAGTTTCGCGCAACTGTGTGGTAAACGAAAGGAACTTTCCGGAGGTTATCAAACGCTTGTTTACAATTTTACTTATACGTGTGAACGCATTCAAACAGTCTCGCTTCTGCCACTTTGTCACTCAGCAAACGTTAGTACTAGTACTGCTCACCATGGACGCAGGCGTTGCCCTAAACATGGGTACCATCCCCTGGATGAAATGCTGGGCTGTGCGTGTTTGCACCACCTTGCAGTTTAAAGCAGGCGAGCAACATCTTGGCATTTGTCAAGGTACTATGGGTTGATCCCTTCTCATATTGAAGCAGGAACAACCTAAGATGTAGCTTACAGACATTTAAAGAAAAATGAAATATATATTTATTTGCTATGCGTGGGACACCCATGGAAACATGAGTAGGTAGGTGCGAATGTACAGAAGTTGGTTGGCAATTGTACCAGCGACAGTAAAAGATTGTTCCTACGTTCACGCTTTTAACTGTACTAGAGGCCAATGTATGCAAAATAGTGTGGCTGTCGTAAGACCTCTACCTGTTTGGAAACACATAATATATTTGCGATATTGTAGTCATACATCAGTCACAAAAATATCAAGAAGCGTGGATGATCGATTAGCCGATAACTGAGGAGCATGATCTACAGCGTTTTGACGAGACACTGGGTTCCTTTGTGCCGGCCGCGAAGCCCAATGGCGAACGCGCAGAAAGAACAATGAGGACAGTGTATGCAGATTTGGAAGCGTCAGTTTAGAAAACATTTAAATAATGACTAAATGTGGCCCTTGTTGACTTGCAAGTGTGAAGTCATGGGCTGCGAGTTCATTTGGTGGCGTCACAAGCGCCAAGCTGCGGCGTTGTTAAACGGACATTGGTGGCACTTATAGGGAAGACGCTTACTAGGTAAAAACCCACCTTGTCCTGCAATACTGCCGCTAAGCACTTGAATGACAACTTGTAACTAACCACGCTATTTCTTAGAGAGGCTTTGCTTGCTGATTCATAGCCAACTTGAGTCCAATTATCCGTTGGCTGATTCAAGTTTGGCGAGCTCTGGGTTCGTCCATGGGGCGGGTCCGTTCTTGACAGAAGGATTAGGTAGAGTTGGTAGGTAGCGTAACGATTAAATATTTTTTATGTTGTAGTTGTATCGTCTGTGGACCGAGTAAATGCTCCGGTGGATATCCGATGAAATATCGTGTAGTCTAATCAAGGCGCTGAATGAGACAAAACTTGATAGTTTAGATCCTGGAAGATACTAAAATTTGTTCCCATAATGACTCAAAGCTTTACCCAGGGTACTTTTAAAATTGGTTGGAAATATATGCTTTTAAGTTCAACTAAAAGGACAAAGCAGCGTGAACAATCGTAGATAAGTATAAAGCAAAAGAATTTATTTGCCAGCAAAAGGTGACTGAACACAATTGTTCTGGCGTTGGTGCGGGTTAGCTACCTAGCTGCACCACCTCTTCGTGGTTCCAGCGGGTTAGCACCTGTTTACCACTTTTCATAAAATACACAGCGGCAGTGTTCCAGGACGTGGTGGAGTTGCGCCTAGCAAGCGTGCACTTGATAAAAAGCCACAAAAGTCTGGTTAACGACACTGTGACTCGGCGGTTAAGACTCACCACTTAATAAGAGCACCTACTTGATTATCCAGCCTTACGCTGCAAGTCCGCAAATATCGCTTTGGCACTGGCAACACGATCATAAGTTAGGAAAAGCTTTACAAAGCTCATAACTGCGGCGGCACATGCCTACATGCGCACATACCTATACAAATACTAAAGTTCCATTTTATATTATTTGTCCCATTTTGTACTTTTACTATGATACCGCTAGTGCTGGCGTGCCTCGGGCACTAGAGAACAAAATAGCTTTTTATGCGTTCACTGTGGATGACATTTCAGCGGCAGGAGCAGCTGCATATCGTATTTAGAAATTAAAGGTCAACAAAAGAGCTTTAGGCAATAAGTAGGTAAAAAGGATGTTATAAGACTAAGTGAACCTAAAGTTTTATGCCTCTAAAATATTGCTCCCTTGCAAGCAACGGAATAATTCGCTAGTCAGTAAGTTGTAACAACTGAGGTTATTATTCTACCTATTGCCAAATAAAGAAAGGTAGTGCCTCGTAAGATACTGTTGTGGCCCCAGCCATGAATGACTGCTCGGATGTTTGACACTGTATCCGGGACATAAACAGGCAATAAACGCAAAGAGCAAAGGCAGCCACAACCAGAAGGAAGAACTGCATCCGGTAGTCAGTAGAGCACGTGATCAACCTCCACGTTGAAATTTTATAATCTATCATATGCGTGGCATGTTCATTAAATATCTCATATACATGTGTTTTATAAAAGTGAGGAGTTAACAAGAAAAGCTAGCAGACCACGGATTGGTAGGAAACAGACGTGGTGTTCTAAATCAGTGTTGCAAACAGAAAGGTGACAAAGAGAGTTTGAGGGTCCTGTTGCTAATATACCTCATCTTTTGGGTTCCAGAGAAAGTCAGACGAGAGACGATGCATTTCGCACGACTATGTCGCGCAGAATGTGTGACAGCGTCGCCTTATCACAAAGTCCGGAATAGGTAGGATTGCAAGAAACTAGTGGCAGGTAGGCACTAGTAGGTTAAACTTGGTAGGGCCGCTGAGGTAAGGGAGCTGAAAGTAGAGCAGGCAAATTTTTTTAAAAATAATAGTAGTGCTGCACTAGGTGCCTCTGTAGTGCGCAAAGCTGCGATTGGTTAGACGTGGCCATAACAAGAAGAGAAATCCTTTGTGAGTGGTACCGTGTCTGAAATAGTTAGACGTCGGTTTATAAATGCTACAAAATGAACTTCAGGGGTAGATTTCGAGGAAAAATGATGGCTCACCTTAATTCCATAACCCTGATGCCAGAAGTGGTCAATACACAGGGCGGCTGCCTCAAAGGGGTTGGCAGTTGTGTGTTGTCGCAAAACTGAGTAGTTCGATATAGGTGTCGTAGGAATAATATAACGCCATAATAACCCAAGTAAGCTGTCGGCAAAAAGACCATTGAGAACCGACGGGTGAAGAGAAAGCGTGCAGGTAAATCGAAGATGTTTAGAACGTTTAAGTCACCGTTGTCTGCAAGCAGTCAGGAAGCAGGCATGCTCAAAGATGACTTATTCAGGGCACTAATAGTTACCTGTTCAATTAATGCAGAAATGCAGAAAAGGCAGCGCGAAAAGAAAAGCATAGCCTTGTTGAAGAAAAGACTTATTTTGGAGAAGCAAAAAGACGAACGACGACGATGTGAACAGATTACTGTGTGTGCCGAAACTTTTCGGTAAGGTCCAGTGGTCGGAAAGCAGGCGACCATTGCGAGGAGACTGGGATATCAGCTCATTCATAGTGAGTCCCAATTTTAAGCTTTCAAAATTAAGAGTAACAAACAAGCCAGATATGAAGTGGTATATATTAATAGTGAACATTACCATTAATGCCATTGAGAGGTGAGTTACAAACCGTTGGGTCGGCGGGGCCTAGAACATATATATCACAGAGTCCAAATGTAGTCAGAAAATAGGGGAGGTTTCAGGCAACACCGGATGTCACAGCATTAAATTTAGATCTTCAAAGTTGGGAAGGTATGAAAGTAATGAATGTTATCAGGAATGACTGTTCGGGCTACAAGTAGCCCAATAAGTATGGGATAGACTAAAAGAGCAACGCACGCATAAAGGCATAACATTGTTGGGTCTAGAACCAGGATCCATTATATCTCCGGTGTCTGGAAACAGCCAGAGAGCGGGAGACTAATCAGATGAGACTAGCTTAGGGCGCAATGAGTTGGCAGCCTTATTGAAGTAAAAATGAAAACGGAGGACCCAAAACAAAAACCGGGGGCCAGGAGGAAGAGGATTTATCAAAAATATGTGGAAAAGTCAACGGCGTTTCCGAGATAGTGTAAACCGACTATTAAGTCTGCCAACTTTCTAGCAAGTAGGTCTCAGTGGTCGGAAGGCACGGGACCATTAAAGCAAGGCCGGATAAGTAGAGGACTTCGAGCTACGCACCAGT
Source organism: Dicrocoelium dendriticum (assembly GCA_944474145.2). Classification (NCBI taxonomy): domain Eukaryota; kingdom Metazoa; phylum Platyhelminthes; class Trematoda; order Plagiorchiida; family Dicrocoeliidae; genus Dicrocoelium; species Dicrocoelium dendriticum. The sequence goes on along the minus strand of OX104068.1, from coordinate 1,458,206 downwards.
TTAATTTTAAGGTAAAAGCAGCAAATGTTAGCAGTAATGGACATGAGGACAAAATGTGGCTTTTTAAATAGTGCCTTGCCAAGTCGAGCACTGCTCTGAATGTGGGGGCAAACTGGTAGGGCTGCAGAGTATAAATCTTAAAGATTTGGATGTTTATAGCAGACAGATAGAAAGAAATCAACAACTGAGCCTAGAGCAAGACAGGGCGCAAATCGTTGACTGTAAAACTAAAGATGCTATGCATACAGACGACACGAAATAGAAAGCATTAAGTTGGTAAGGAAAAGTTTTAGTTTAAAGAAGGTAGAAAGATGAATAGAAGTTTAAAGTTTGCACTGGGGTTTAGAAGATAAAAAGTCCGTTTTGCTAAAACCTTGCGTACGTTGACGACGGAAGGAAATGAAGGCTGCATTTGCTGAAGTTAAAAACCATAGAACACGAAAATACATGCAAACTTATTTTGCTTGTAGCCCTAACGATTTAACATTTGCTAAATATACAATGGATTAAAAACGCTGTTGGCGAACGGCATACTTTATTCAGTTTTGCTATGGTTGCATGGCTTTTGTTACCTTAAACGCCATTGCGAGCTAATCAAGATAAAAGAAATAAGAAATTAACCGTTTAAGGCGTTGATTTTTGTTGTGGTCCCTAAGCGTCCCAGTATAACGAAACAAGCGGGAGATTACTTAACACGATTGGATAGGATCTGTGTATCAACCATACGTCCAGCAATTCTAAATGCCCAGGGCTCATTAGATTGAAATCCTATCCAAATCCACCGCTCAAGGCCACAGCCCATGTCATGTAAACGAGTAGGTGGTGTCAGAAAAGCGCGAACCTTCGATTAACATGCCTAAGTATGGGATGCTAAGTGAGCCACCATCAGCATGCTAGCAATGTGGGGACTAGAACAACTTCAGTCTCTGTCCATCCACAAAGCACCTCAGTCAGATAGGCAACAGATGGGATGGTAAGGAGGATTACTGCCGTCTTATTAGCCTCCAACAGCTATACTAGAAACTTTGTGCTACCTTATTCATCAAAACAAAGATCCCAGCTTTATTCTATGTTTGCTAGCTTTTTTGAGGCCGCAAAATGCAGCAGGTTTGCTACAGTATTTACGAAACAACTGCCTTTGCGCCAACTAGTTGACAGTCTACGAGGTCGCCGTCATTTTCGAGACAACAGAGTATTTGTGAACCCAATTTGCAGGAAATAACGCGCGTTGTAACCTATGCTTCAGGGGAGGCTGAAACCACTTGTTGAACATTATTGCCATGTAATGTCCAAAGCCTACAAGTTTGTATGGTTCGCTAAGTAGCGAGACAATAAGATCTGAGCCTAATGCGTCTCTGCCAGACTGACAATACAAGACAGTTGGATCCCGCTCTAAATTCAGCTTTCAACTACTCAAGCGACAAGGTTGTGGATTAGAAGTAGACACTACAGTCGGTCTATTCATATGTGTTCCAGGAAATTTTAAAACTGTGTACGAAAACCCAGGCCCGTTTATCTCTACCGCCAGTCGCAAAGCCTCTAGTCCAACCGAAGTGACCGGCACCAAAAGCTGTAGTTTAAATCTCTAGCCAAAAGCTTGCCAGACTGCAGTTAACCGGAGGTATCAAATCGATCAATGACATTTTATTAACAGTCCCTATTGTACCTGTCATGCAATCAAACGGAACAAGCCGCCTACGTGCAGTGAGCTCTACTGCATAAATACTGCTTTAGCACACCCATAATACCTTCGCCTCCTTCCTGAAGACCTATCTGCACGTTTGAACTGTGGCATTTGCTTTGCCAAACCGGAGTTGTCTAATGCTTATATACGTTATTTGCTAACGATGAACGCTTACAGAAATCTACTCCCGTGTACAAGCCTACAATTTAACGTTACTTGGGCTTGGCAAACTTACAGCAGATTATAAATACGCTGCACCAAGTAAACTCACATGTCGCTGCATACATAGAGGAAGTCATTAGCATAGAACCAGACTAAGTGTGCGACTCTTTACTTCCGCAACTACCTCCTGTGTGAGCTCATAGATGATCCCGTCGACACATTACAATGTTCACTTTGGTGTCGTTTGCAGGTACAAAGAGGGCAACACTTACTCAGTGGCGGTCCTTTACCGCCATCCTACCTCCATGCCTGAGATCTTCTCCTATCGCGCTTGCCACAGGAAGCATGACAAATGCAAGTGAACCCCCCATTCTACTTACTAGCAATTTTAAACCAGGCGCTGGAGTCACAAATACTACTTGGAGGACAATCGCAGACAAATTTAAAAGCGTGTCTCTAGTTACCTGTTGTTTGGCCACATCAACACACCCACTTGATTTCGAGAAAAAGGTGTCATCAATACTGGATCGGATCTTTACCAACCAAAAACCAGTAGTCTAGATGGTGATCATCAACACCTCAATAAGCCGCAGATATCCTGCATTACTACGCTTTGAATACGCTTGCTTAGAGAAATATCCAGTGAAAATGGCCGACCCAAAGCGTATGTATGTACGTTACCACATATTATCAGGCGATTCCTTCACCCAGACTGCAGACATAATGCAGGTCTGGCGGAAACACTTTGACTGTATCTTGAACAACCGTTCAGAGATCGACTGGCCTACATTGAATGGCCTGAAGCAGCACAATGTGAAGACGGATCTGGCGGATACGCCGAGACTGGATGAGACGCAGAGAGCACTTGCTCAGCTGCAAAACGGCAAGTGTGCCGGAGCCGACGGGATCCCACCTGAAGTATTGAAACACGGTGGGCCAGCGTTGTTGACTGCGCTGCACCACTTCGTGCAACGTGTGTGGATTGAGGGGGAGGTGCCTCCTGAGCTGAAGGATGCCCTTGTGCTACCACTGTACAAGGGCAAAGGGAGCAAGCAATGTTGCACGAATTATCGTGGCATCAAGTTGCTGAGTTTTGTGGCCAAGGTGATTGCCCGAATCCTGCTCAATCGCCTCGTCAGTCAGGTTATGGAACCTAACGTGGCGGAGGAGCAGTGTGGATTCCGTTCGGGTCGCAGCACTATAGATATGGTGTTTGCGGCTCGTCAGTTGCAAGAGAAGTGCAGAGAACGACACCAGCCATTGTACTCGCTTTTTGTTGATTTCACCAAGGCATTTGATACGGTGAACCGCGAGGCATTGTGGCTGGTGTTGGGTAAGTTTCGTTGCCCGCGTAAGTTTGTACGTTTAATTGAATGTCTGCACATTGGTATGCGAGCGAGGGTGCAGCTGAGTGGAGAGACCTCGGATGACTTTACAGTTGTCTCTGGTGTGAAGGAAGGTTGTGTCTTAGCTCCTGCCCTGTTTAATATATATCTTCATGCAGTGTTGTCTTGTGCTTTTTATGCCGCTTGTGTTTACGGTGTTCGTGTGGAGCACCGTATTGACGGTGGGTTGCTGAACATCCGTCGTTTCGGTGCGAGAACTCTAGTCTGTGAGACAACTATCCGTATGTTGCTGTTTGCTGACGACTGTGCGTTGTTTTCACACAGCGCGGATGAGTTGCAGCGCATGACTAGTGCTCTGGCTTCGACAGCGGCCAAATTCGGGCTCACCATCAGCACAAGCAAAACTGTTTGTCTCTTTCAGCCTTCCCCGGAGGTGCAATCTTCAATATTGCCGCGAGTCAGCATTGGTGCTTAAGTATTGGAAACCACCTCCCGCTTTTGCTACCTTGGGAGTGTGATGTCGACTGATCAGCAGCTACACCTTGAGTTGCTTAATCGTGTGTCGAAGGCGGCAGCGGCATTCGGGAAGCTTGAGTACCGAGTGTGGAACAACCATCAGCTTAGCATTGGCACGAAGCTGATGGTGTACAAATCCATGGTACTGTCCGTTCTTCTATACGGCAGTGAAACGTGGACGATGTACCGCCGGGATGTGCGATATCTCGAGCGGTTCCATCAGCAGTGTCTGCGACGAATTTTGCGGATCGGCTGGGGCGCCTGAGTTGCAGACACGGAAGGGTTGCGCCGAAGTGGGATGTATGCAGTGGACGGCATACTTTTACTGCGACACCTGAGATGGCTCGGTCATGTGAGCCGTATGGATTCGACGCGGATACCGAAACAACTTTTATACGGTCAGCTGAGTATAGGGAAGCGGCATGCTGGGAAACCAAAGTTACGTTACCAGGACATGATTAAAGTGAGCTTCACACGTTCTAATCTTGATTGCAGCTCATGGGAATCGAAGACGGTTGATCGTGGTGCATGGCGCGATCTAATCACGAAGGCAGTTGCTGAAGTGCGGGAGAAAGCCCTCATGCATGCAGAGAAGAAGCGGCAAGTGCGGAAGAGGCAAGCACCAATGAATTGTACTCCATCGACATCGAGCGCCTGGTGCTGTAGAACATGCGGTCGCGAGTGCCTTAGTCAGGCAGGCCTAGTGAGCCACGAGAGAGGTCACTCGGTACCACTGCCGAAACGACGACGGGTCCCGCAGTGAACGTAGGCAGCACCGGCGCAGCGTTTGTAGGCACGCTGAATTCGATTTACTAACCGCATGCTTGCATGCTAAGTCTCTTTATTTCAGGTGGTGGGTTTTCGGTTCTCTCCTAATGCCTTTCTTTCTCATATAAATGTCTAGTGGGCCATGAGCTGTGCTATTTAGGGCCACTACAGAAGCGACGACGGGTCCTGCAGAGAATTACGGCGAGCCGGCGCAGTGTTTTGTAGGCACGCTGAATTCGATTTACAAACCGCGTGCTTGCATGCTAAGTCTCTTTATTTCAGGTGGTGGGTTTACAGTTTTTACCTTAATGCTTCTCTTTCTCATATAAATATCTCCCTGTACTCTATTCCATTAACTTGCACACCTCGCCTAAGCCAATTGTATTCGATTTCCATAACATTTTTGTGTTCGTGGCATTCCGTGAACTATACTTTCTGACCTCGTGGACTTAGCTAGTATTTGTTTGTAATCAACTTATTACATATGATATTTATTTAAGGTTTATGTCACCGTTTCCTTATGCATTAATCGAGTATTTCTCTTTTCCCTTCTCTCTCCCTCAAGTGTTTGGCTGTTGTTCGATATCCCCGGTGTGGATGCGCTTGATGTGCATGTTGACAAGGTGCCTACCTGTCTATTACCCACTACCTCGTCCATACTGGCTCCAGGAGACAGTTGGTCGTTGCTGGAGGGGACGGGGTGCACGGTCCTTGTGGCCGTGCTAGGCTCGAACAGTGGTTCCATGCACTCAGTGTGGAGCGGACTACGGTCCAGCCACCGCCTTGTGTGCGCTTGATTCCCAAATACAGTGTGCTTGTGTGTGCCTGTGAAGGAGTGTGGACCGGCTCCGTTGATGAAACGTGTTTCCCATCCACATGCATCCCGGTCTTATTCCTTCGGGTTTACACTGGATATGGGGTGTGTGGTTGGAGCTGTGGGTGGTGCAGCGCAAGCCATCCATGGTCCCTCTGTAGGCGCAGGCGTCCTATGGCTTGCCACAGTGACAGGCAAATCCGAAACCGGATGCCGCCAACCATTATCATGGCTAGGCTCGACAGCTCTGTTATTCCTTGTTCGTCCAAGAACAAAGACGCAGTACCGCACTGACTTTTACGCTGCGGCGTAAATGGCTTGTCAGCTCCTAACTTGACACATGCAGCTGTAAAAGGCGTGCTCGCTTGTCTGTAACGCTTTAAAAATCACTTGTTTCATACTTCTATGCTTTGCTCCATTCATAATTCCGGGAAAAGCGTCACAAAGAATGGAGGTAGGCATAGAACGAGCTGATTGTTCCTAAAACCCTTAGTTTAGTGTTTGATCTCGGATAAGGCAAAGCATACATGTTGGCTGCGTTCTAGGAAACATGGAACAGTCAAAGCAGGCATGCTTCTCTGCGAAACGACTCAGGCGCTACTTTAAGCTTTGAATCTTGAAGAGCAAGTGCGAAAACACAATGAAACTACTATGCTTTGGCAAGTAACAAGTAAATACACGTATTACATTAAGAAAAATGTACGCACGCAAACATTTATACGATGAAAAAGTTTAAAATACCTTCCTTCCTTAATCTGACGGTCGGCTGACAGTGCCCTGCCATTGCTTAATCGCCTTGCGATTAATTCTATGATATAGAGACGCAAAAGGTCTAGGACCTGAAGATCGGCGGTAGGTTCCTTCCCTCACGGGCGCCTGCCAGAATTGCTCACTATAGTTATAGCAATATTTTCCAAGTTAGTGGTACGACTTTAGCCTAATGCGCCGACTAATCCAGTGTCGACCGATTGGTCTTTAGCGCGCTAAATTCATTAAGACTTTCGAGACATTATTTCTCTTGGTTCGGCTGACCTAATTACTCTAGTTAGGTTACCTAGATGCCCACTTGGAATTTTTCACTTTTAATCAATAAACCCTACTCCTTACGTTCTCTGTTCTTATAGCGTTCGGTTTGAAGTTCTGCTTCACCCGGAAGGCCGGCTCTCCCCGTCCTGTCGGGATCTAACCCCAAGTAAACTGTCGATTTCTCTCCGACTGCTCCACTGTTACTGATACTTAAATGGTAAAGGCCCCGCAGAAGCAAGACGAAGTTTTCATTACCTCGTAAACCTGTTAGGTTTGTTTACCTTTTATGGGTATAGCTCTCGAGCCCTTATTGTATATCAAAACTACAACGCGTTGTCTGATCCAGCCTCCAGTGACTGGCCTCCTGCTCTCCAAATTTACTCAGACTTCTGAGACGTTGCCTCTCTTGGTGCAGCTGACCCAATGATCTGTTTACATTACCTAGAGTGCCTGGTGCGCTTTCCCACTCTGTATACATAAAACCTTTACATTCAGACCCTACTCATTGTTAACAGCAATCTGTTTTATTCCGTTTTCAGTTAAAATGCAAGCACTCACTGCCCGGCCATGATCTTGTCTCACCTGAACAGTCTGATTCTCTTTGACTGCGCTGATGCTACCAAGACTTGGGCGGTATAAGCTCTGCAGGCTCAACGACAGGCTTTCCTTACCTCTAGAGACTGATAGACGTGTGCACACTTTATTGTTATAGATATTTCCCACCTTAGTTTTACGTCCTTATTCCGACGGCGCCGACTAATCCAGTTTTGCCAGATCGGCCTCCAGCTCTGGTTTCACGCAGACTACCGCGAAATTACCTATCTTGGTTTGGCCGTTCAAATGCACTGTTTACATCACCACGTATGCGCCGTTAACGTTTACACTCATTTTCATTAATGCGCTTCTTATCCATACCCTGTACTTTCTTTCCCGCGGTCATGGATTGCTCTTTTAACTGGGCTGTTAACTGTACTTTGCCTTAATGTAATCTCATCTGACCCCTCTTCTGTTTTCGGAAGGCAACCATACTAACAGGACCTGTACTATCTAAATGTTTTATACTCAGCGCACGGTTGCTTTCGTCCCGAGAACTTTCCTGGGTTCGCTCGCGCTTTCCTTGCATAGCTTTTGCATCCTTAACCTATCAATATTTGCAGACCATCACGATTCGTCGTCGCAGTTTACTTAAACTACTTATTTTTAATCTACCGACTAATCCGGTCTCGTCGTATAGGCCTCTCGCACACCGACTTCGTTCATCTTACGGAGAGAACCCTTTTCCCGGTTCAAAAATCAAAATATTTTTGTGGCACCCCAGTGATTGAGATATTTAAGTTATAATGATACACATGATGTGAGGTACATTACTTCAAGCTCTTGCTACTTCTATAATTTGTTGTTAATCTCCGGATGCATCGTTGGTGCCGGTTTGTGTAGCTGCATTTGTTCGTTGCATTTTTTCCGAGTTTTCCTTCGAAGCAGTGGCGATCCACAATTTAGCGAAGCGCAATATTCCTTTATATGGAAATTGATGGACCAGTTTTCCGCTGTTTCATTGCTTACCGGATAGCCAAGCCACTTATTCCTTCGCTTGGGCGGCTGCCATTATGTCTAGGCTTGAACAATTGAGTTAACCTCATTGCATCTTCTCAAACTTCTTACCCGGAGCCTTCTCGCAGACAAATAATGTCAGGTCGGACATTACACTTGACTTCGCAAGGCAAAGTTTCTGCCAGCGCTACGCCATTAATTTGGAAATATCCCAATACCATCCTATACTAGAGCCAGAACAAATGTATTCCAACATTTTCATTACTGGAAGAATACTTTTCACCTACAACAATCTGGACTGGATCACACTACGTTTATCGCCCACGGGGTCGTGGCTGCCAAAGTTTGCAGTCAATGCAACTAAGGCCGGGAGAAATTCCGGTTCGCTATTTTTGATCAACCGCTACACCTGTGAACCTGAACAAATTAGTTTGACCATCTACAGGGCTCCAATAATATTTTAAAACTTATTATGTTATATAATCCTTGAAGACATTACGAGGTTCTACAGGCGACAAATACATAACATTCAGATTTGTTCAATTAATGGGTTACCTACCGAACAGGCCATTTCGTTTGGTTGTGACAGGACCCATGTATGAAAGAATGGTTCTCCCATCAGGCATCAGTTAGCGTAAACTATGGATGTACATTAACTGCGAATAACTGAACCAATAATCGATCGATAAGAAGCATTGCTAGGTACAGTTTGGCGTTCGGAGGGATCAATGGTAATTTTGCAGGACAAGGCGGGCTTTCACCCAGCAAGCGTTCTCCATCTAAAATTTACAAAAGCTCATGCGCCTCACTGCGGATTGGCGGATATGACTTGCCACCGAATAAAGGCACAGTCAAGTAGTTCACAATGGCAAGCTGACTAGGACCACATATCACCATCCTTGGGTCGCCCGACACTTTCCTCTCTGCATAGTTCGTCGCCACGCCTGTTTCAGCGCAATCACCGTTGTTATAAAGCCACACTTACATGATCCCTGCATATCGTCTGACCAAGGTGGATTTTGTACTACAATAAATAAATAAATAATTATTTATTTATTCTGGACTATGCAAAGCACGCCCATGGATGCATGATCAGGTATGTGCAACTGTACAGACATATTATGGTAATTGTAACAGTGACAGTGGCAAATTGGTCATATAAATAAATAGTTTGTTCTCAAATTCCTTGTGACACACCAAATCAGACGTGATCAAGGTTTAAAGGCAGTTGTGTATCACGACGATACTTCGGGTTCAATCGTGTGTAGTTGAAAATGTCAAGGCACTATAAGTGCAATGTAACAGTGCTTGTAGACGGTGCGTAACATATTCTTGCACGTGTCGGGAAGAGTTGAGATGTGAGTCTGGTCGACTTGCCAGTATGTAGTTGTGGGCAGTGACTTTATTCTGTGGCGAGTCACATCCGCCACGTCGCAGTATTGTTAAGCAGACATTTGTGGCTATTTATAGGGAGAACACTTGCCAGGCAAAAACCCACCACCTCCTACAACACTGCCGTAAAGCATTTTGAACATTAATGTATGACTGGCAAAGCCGTTTGACGACTGATTTCGTATTCGTTAATTCGCAGACAAACGGCTCCTAATTTCCTCTGTTAGTTGCACAGGCAGATTTATCGGGGCCGCCTTTATTGATGAGGCCGGTTGAGGTGGAGAACGTTGCGAATAGTCGTCTTGTTGTGTGTCCAGGTGAGCAAAAGATCAAACTTTCTGCTGTCTGGATTGTTCAGATGTATAATGTACGTAAGTATGAAGATGTGTCCAGTTCTCCATACTGGACAAAGATTTTGGTGATTGTAGTTGGGTCCTTTTGGTCTCCAACCATACTCCATGTAAGTCCCTGTCGGTGGTTAAGTTCGTCTTGGGCGAAAATTATTCCTCAGTCCAATCCCAGATATCCAAGAAGTTCCGGACCTCGGAGAAAAGGGAAGTGTGTGACAACCGAGAGAAGACCACAAAAACAGGCATGGAGTTAAGCATTATTAATCTTATGTTACAGCATTTGGTCTTGAGACAAAAGCATGTACATTGTGCAACAATAAGTATGTTGAAAGTGCCTTTTGAATATTCTATAAAATCAGCCGTATAGGTGGATTGCTAACGTCTGCGTAGAGACAAGAACGTTGTACCAGTAAGTAATCTACGAAGTACTGGTTTGGTATGAGCCAAAAGTTGCGTGGGGAATAGCAAAAAGAGTTAGAGTATTGATGGTGATTTTAAGGTGCATGGTCAGCAAATAGCTAGCGTAATACGATAGGAAGCTCAGCATAAATGAAAATAAATAGGTTGCATCAAGAGTGATCTAAAGGTCAGTTGGCAGTAGGGCAGCGGAAAGATTGGATGCAGGTATTCGAAAGGAATAAAGTTTACTGAGATACGGAGTGGCTCCAAACGAGCACTGTGTAATCGCATGTGTGGAGCTTGCTACTTCTAAACAGAGGTGCCGAATATAAGACGACCAACGGATGATGGCGCTAAGAAAGACTATCAGTGGCCAAAAGTAGCCATTCGGATCAGACGCTTAGTCACTAGTGTATGCCTATAGGGTCACTGAATGCACCAACAGAAATTCCAGAAGAATGTATGCTGGAGAGACAAAGAAGGTATCCTAACAAGCTGAGATGAATGTAACATAAGACCACTAGTTGCTACTAAATAGGTGCTGAGGTTAATAAGATCAACGGATAATAGCGCTATGAAGAACAGTCGGTGGCCACATGTATAAATAAATAAATAAATAGGTATATTTCTAGACCTGCTAGAGGCTGCACCCTAAAGGGTTCAGATCAATGCTTACATAAATCCGATGCATTTGCATGGAAGTAGGTAAAATATAAGTATATGTTCATCGTCAGCAATTACAAATGCATAGGCATTGTTTGATATACAGCTACTGGGTCGCAGGCGCCCACCTTGACATGTTTCTGGTTCCTGCGGGCGATATTGAACTCCTTGTACTTTTGTGAAAATTTCGCGGAGGTATAGTTGTGCCTTTTCTCCTTGGAACAGAATCCAATTCGCCAAAAGTGCACTTTAAATTGATCGCACATTAATTGGCCACTCAGTTGCCCCAATTGTGCGCACATGGAAGAAATGAGTGAAGGGATTATAAGGCATACGAAAAGTTGAAAACAATTCCGAAAAATGCAGACATAAATAGAAACAATTTGTTAAGAGAAAAAATAAAGCTGTGCTCTTCAGTAGAAAAATACCAATTAACAAAAAAATACAGCCCTACTTTTCTTACGCTGATATTGCTCTCCGGCGCATAATTTCAACCTGAGTTATTCTCAGATAAAAGAAAAAGCCTTTCTACACTTAGAATACCGCTTAAAGGAATTACGAAAAATCAAAATTTACTTGTGAATTATCAGCAGTTGTGTCTGGTCCGTTAATCGTTTATCCGTGTTCGGTTAGAAATTTGTACTAGCGTCATTATTTCCGGACATACAATGTATTCTTTTGGCACAGTATGTGCATCGGTTCACAAAAGCACAGGTTTGCAAAATAATCGTCGATACGGGTTTTAAAACACTTCACAGAATCGGCCTCTATTAATCCTTCAGGTAGTGTATTCCATAAGTTTACGATTCTTCGTTCGATACAAAGCTGATGTGATACTTTGTTCATGCTGGGGACCCTGAGTTTGTAACGATGTCCTCGGGTGTTACAGGGTTCTCGCAGGTGAAATATTGGCCGTAGTATGGGGAAGTGATTCAAGTGTAGTACTCGATGGGTCATAATAAGATCAATTCTTACTCGGCGATAGGATAGTGTGTAGAGTCCGAGCTTTTCACAACGTTTTTCATATGGAAGTTTTCGTAGATTTGGTATCATTCTAGTTGCGATATGCTGTATTTTCTCCAATTTTTCAGTTTCCCACTGGGTTATCGGATGGTAAGCTGGGGCACCGTATTCAAGGATTGGTCTAATGAGCGAGGTGAATAGGCGCGGGACGGTTAATTCGAATTATGTGGAGAAACTGCGTCGTAATGCCCAGAGCATACAAAGTCCCGCGTGGTACAATTTCTCTGTATTTTCTAGTGATCTTAAATCATGTCGTAAGAGAACTCCTAAGTCTCTGACAGATGTGTTGGGATGGAGCAACTGGCCGTCCAAGGTGTATGATCGAGTGGCTGGACGTCTGGTGATACTGATGAACTCCGACTTGCTTGCGTTAAGAGGGAGTTGCATTTCAGTGGACCACGTTGACAGTCGCTCTAAGTTTAACACCACTGCGACATGACGGGGGTGACTCGCCACTGAAAAATTCCCTGCTCACAACTACCTACTGGCAGGTCGACTAGAATCATAATTCAATATTCTCTTGACACGTTCAAGAATAGGATACTCACTGCCTACATGTATCATTTTCACCACACATATGGTGTCCTGTCTGTCTGCACCATGCACGCTAAAACCCAAAATAACGTCATTCATTCAGGACGTTATTCCTCGTGATTACGTTTACAAATACCGCAGCCTGTACATCTTTCGGCTTACTGCCAATTACATACATAGCAACGCGTTTGGTGCGAAACATAATTGCATGTAAACGTTGATCATGACTGGTTTGGTGTGACTCGACAAATTCGGGAATGAACTATTTATTTATTTATTTGTTTATACGAAAGTTACCGTGGACGGCTCATAGCGATATCAGCAAGCGTATACAACCAAATGTGTCCATCATCTTTCGGACCCAAACCAGGGAGCCGAGCGTTCCAAACGAGGTCAGTTTTGCAGTGACCAACTCATCGCTTGGCCGCCGTTTCTCTTCTTCCATCCACACCCCCGGCGCGCAAACAATGCACTTCGCGGGAGTCGGTGGGCTGGTATGCGTAACACTTGGCCGAGCAATCGGAGCCTGTTGCGTGAACTAACTGTGCTGAGCGGTTCATTTCCTTTTCATTTGCCGTAAAATAAGCGCCAAACACGCACGTTGCTTACACGATGTTCCTATCAGATGTGAGCTAAGTTGCACAGGCACCAGGGGTCTACGTAATAGACTCTTTACGCCCGTTGAGCAAAAGGGCTGAGTATCACAACCGTATAGTAGGGTCGAACGTTCCACTGCATTGTAAACTCTATTCTTCAGGACGAGAGTGATGTCGCGCCGGCGCCATAAGTGGCGCTTAGCCAAAGCGCCTGGAGCTTTCTCTATACGGTTTGTGACCTTATCTTCATCCCGCTAGCGCTGATGCAAGTTCACAGGACCTGCATTTTTGTACAACTTATAGCTGCTCCTTAACCAGGGGCAGCGCACGAGTCGGTCCAGGCCAATCTTGAAGGAGGGCTTTGCACTTCCGGGGTGCGACGCAAAGCCCGATGTGTCAGACAGCCAGTGCTAATCTCTACAGTGCAGCTAGGAACGTTTGTGCGATTTCAATGTTAGGGCAACGTCGTCATCATAATTCAAGGCAATAGGTCGTTTCCTTCGAAGCACCTCCACACCTTTTAAGTCGCGTCCTGTAAACGCTATTTCTATGAATACATCAACAGCAAACTTGCGGAGGAAAGGTGATAACGGGTACCCTTGCCTCACACCTCTGGAGATGTTAAAAGGTTTAGAGGGTTGCCTATTCCGGGAGCCCAGAGAGCGATTCGAGAAGACGGACCGAGTTGCAGGGAAACTTTTATTGGTTCAGCAAAAGATTCCCTGTTAGCTAGCTATAAATGAACGACACCGTGGACGCTCTAGCTAGGGGAACGGATCAAGCACAGCACACAGAGCAGTCGCGCGTTGCAACCGAAGCGAGCGCCAAGCAAAAAATGGCGATGAGCAAGTAAAGCGTTCGAACTCAGCAAGCAGTTCAACAAACCACACCGGTTGCCTAAGTGTACAATTAAAGAATTTAGGTTAGAATTTTACACAAGCAAACCGGGGAATCTCCAGACTGCTACATAGCCCTCTCCCAGAAGGGACTGTGTAAGCAGTCCTTCGATCTACGTGAGGACTGTCCGTCGCCGGCCAGCCTTCTGCGAGACCATGTTGTGAAACCCGATGCAGCTGCTGGGGGAGAACCATGCAATCGGACCCTAGCGGGCTCCCACCCGTGTCCTCCCTACGGTGTCGAAACGGTAAAAAAAACTGTTTGTGGGGGGGACAGTTAATAAGGTTCACGTAGGCAGTTGAGCAGGAAGTTCGTTCCACTTGCAGTTGACGTGCGGGGATCCAGCGGAAAGAGAAACCGAGGTGCAACCAACCGACGGTGTATATGGAAAGCAAAGTGAAAAAGCAGCATAAATGCATAGCAATACACCAAACAGTGCAAAGCGAAAAACGTGCAAAGCTGTTTTTGGGTTTTCAAAAGGTTTTGCTCTTTTTTTGTAGTTTCAAAACGTTTTGGTCTTTTTTTGTGGATTTTCAAAAACGTTTAGTAAGAGCAGAAAATTTCTAAGGCACGTTCTACGTAAAAAAGTAAGTGCGAACGGAGTCCGAAAAACGAACCTTAGGTTTGAGCTTCCTACCGCGTTGATTGAGAGTAGGGCGGGTAGGAATACTGTCGGTTGTGGTTGTCGGTTCCGCTGGAGCGGACTGACTCGTCTGAGGTTGCGGTGCCAGCTGTGATGGCACAGGCTGTGAAGTTGCTTGTTGCACCGGCGAGTCAGACTTGTCGAAGAATGCTGGCTTGAGTCGATCGATGTTGATCGTCTCAGTGGTGTTGCGTCGTGGCTTGCTTATGTCAGGATCAGCTTGTTGGGCAGCAGCCATAGCGGCTAGATCAATGTTGGTGCCAGGCGATAAGCTGATCTGCTGAATGCGTGAAAGCGCATCCGCGACGGGATTGAGAGCACCTGAGACATGACGTACGTCTGTCGTAAACTGAGAAACGTAGTCTAGGTGTCTAGTTTCCCGCGGAGAATACTTGTCCGCTGCGCCATTGATTGCGTAGATCAATGGCTTGTGGTCAGTGAAGACTGTAAAATGTCGACCTTCGAGGTAGCGACGGAAATGTCGGATACCTAGGTAGATAGCTAACAGTTCCCTACCGAAGGTGCTGTAACGCGATTCGGCAGGTTGTAAACGTTTCGAGAAGAAACCTAGAGGTATCCATCGATGGTCGATGAGTTGCTGAAGAACTGCACCGACGGCAGTGTCTGATGCGTCAGTCGTCAGGGAGAGTGGTGCTGATGTGTCTGGATGGGCGAGAAGCGCTATGTTGGAGATAGCGTCTTTGAGCTTCTCGAAAGACAATTTAGCGTCGTCTGGAAAGTGAAAAGACCGTTGTTTACCGCGGAGCAAGTCAGTCATTGGTTGAACAATGCTCGCGCAGTTAGGAATAAAGCGTCTGTAATAGTTGACCAGGCCAAGAAATCGGCGTAACTGCTTGAAGGAACTGGGAGCAGGATAGTCCTTCAGTGCCTGGATTTTGTCTGGCAGAGCTTCAATACCAGAGGCGGAAATGCGGTGGCCAAGAAAGTCGATGGAACTTTGGCCAAGCTCGCATTTATCGGGGTTGACGGTAACCCCATGCTGGGTTAAGCGTTGGAAGAGAGCGTCGAGGTGATGAAGATGTTCTTCATCAGAAGAGCTCGCGATAAGAATGTCATCTAGATAAGGATAAACGCCTTCGAGTCCTCGCGTTACCTCATGAATGAAACGCTGAAAGTTTGAGCAGCGTTGCTGAGGCCGAAAGGCATTCTGAGGTACTCGAATAGGCCAAATGGCGTGATGACTGCTGTTTTAGCAATGTCATCTGGCGCGACAGGTATCTGATGGTAGGCGCGAACTAAGTCGACTTTGCTGAAGATAGACTTGCCAGCTAGAGCTGAGGTCAAGTCGTGCATGTGCGGAATAGGGTATTTATCCGGGACGGTAACTTTGTTAAGTGCCCTGTAGTCACCACAAGGGCGCCAGTCACCGGATTTCTTCGGCACCATGTGTAATGGTGATGCCCATGGACTTTTGGACGGGCGGATGATTCCCAGTTCGAGCATTTGCTCGAATTCCGCCTTAGCAGCTTTGAGCTTGTCCGGGCTAGTCGGCGAGGGCGGGCCGAAACAGGTGGGCCCTTAGTGCAGATGTGATGCATGACGTTTGACGTCACAGGAGGCAACTCGTTCAGGACGCGAACGAGTTTAGGGATGCTTGCTGAAAAGTTCTAGAAAAGGTTGTGAAGCTTGAGGTAGGACACGAATGGGAGTGATAGCAGCCACGTTGGCGCTAGTCCCGATAACACTGAGCTGTGTCCTAGAATCGATAAGCTTCTTCCGTTTAGCGTCGACGATGAGGTCGAAGCGTTGCAGAAAGTCTATGCCTATGATGGCGAAAGGCACAGCAGCGATTATGAAAGGCCAGCGAAAGGTTCGCCGGAGGCCTAAGTTGAGCGTTAGCAGCTTTTCGCCGAAAGTTGCGATTGGTGTGCCATTGGCGGCACGCAGCTTGGTCGGCGATGGTGAGACGACCTCATCTGAGCTACGGGGTATAACGCTAACTTCGGCACCAGTGTCGACTAGAAACTCGGTGCCGGAAGTTAAATCCCTAACGCGGATGAGGCGACTTTGGTGTTGGCCGGTCGCGTCCGTCGCCGTTACGGACCGGCCGCGAAGTTTTCCCTGCTTCTCGGCGAAGTTGCAAGGCTTTACACATTTATGAGCTGCGGTACCAAAGCGCTGATGGACACCAACAGCTAGCTTGCCTGTTGCTAGACTGAGAACGTTTGCAGGGCGATGTTGAGCGGCTAGGACGACGACGGGTCATAGTAAGCTGTTGCACCTGGCGACTAAGTGTCGCAACTTGTGCTTGCAGGGCTTCTATGGTTGACTGTAAGCCAGTGATAGAAGTGCCCTGGGACGCGACGGCATTGATCTTGCTGGCGTCGGGTTGTGGCTGTGATCGTTCAATAACTCGATCCGCTAAGTCTGCTAGTTGAGTGAGCGGAACGGAGCTCACTGTAGCGAGAATCGCTTGCGTGTTTTCCGGTAGCCGTTGTAGCCATAGTTCGCGAAGTAAAGTCTCGTCCATGGTTGAGGAACCAAGGAGTTGCTGCATCTCTCGTAGCAGGGTTGAGGGCAGTTTGTCGCCCAGCTGCAGATCCCTGAAAAGCTGCTGCAGGCGAACTTTCTCAGAGGGCATAACACGCTTAATCGTGGCCTCCTTGAGAGCCTCATAGCGGCTTTCGGTCTGAGAAATGATGACGTCACGAACCTGCATTGATATCTCCTTGGGGAGATAGGACAGGAGCTTGCAATACTTCGCGTA
This sequence comes from Dicrocoelium dendriticum, assembly GCA_944474145.2. Lineage (NCBI taxonomy): Eukaryota > Metazoa > Platyhelminthes > Trematoda > Plagiorchiida > Dicrocoeliidae > Dicrocoelium > Dicrocoelium dendriticum. Next base: position 1,441,114 of record OX104068.1, on the reverse strand, counting down.
GTCGGAAGTGATTCTGTGGTTGTAAAACTCGGCCTCAAGAAGAGCGAACCACAAAACAGGATCCATGTCCCAAAAAGGTGGAACTGAGAGAGATACAACGCTAAGTAGAGACTCTACCTTATGGTCTACAGATTCCATGGCTTAAAAAATGATACAAAAATAGGCTACCGTATGCAAAAATAAACGGGAAAATATGAAAAATAAATGGAACGAGCTCACCGGAGAAAAGTTCGAAATATCCGGCGTTGAGATTGTTCCGGATCCGGGGTCACCAATTTAGAGGGTTGCCTATTCCGGGAGCCCAGAGAGCGATTCGAGAAGACGGATCGAGTTGCAGGGAAACTTTTATTGGTTCAGCAAAAGATTCCCTGTTAGCTAGCTATAAATGAACGACACCGTGGACGCTCTAGCTAGGGGAAACGGATCAAGCACAGCACACAGAGCAGTCGCGCGTTGCAACCGAAGCGAGCGCCAAGCAAAAATGGCGATGAGCAAGTAAAGCATTCGAAACTCAGCAAGCAGTTCAACAAACCACACCGGTTGCCTAAGTGTATAATTATAGAATTTTGGTTAGAATTTTACAAAAGCAAACCGGGGAATCTCCAGAGC
>OX104068.1:1304508-1440009 GCA_944474145.2 Dicrocoelium dendriticum | reverse complement strand
AGCACTTACAAGAAAAACTTACTTATTTATTTGCAGGTTTAGCGTTCTGTGGCTATGTCCAATAATCAATTAGTTGCTGCTAGCTTGTGAGGGGACTGGGCAACGAGCTGAGGTATTGAAATATGTCAAGGTGTTTGCCGAAGCACCGCGATTAAAAACGAGAGAAAACGGCGTAGCAAGAAGACTGTTGAACCATCAGCTTAGTCAACAGGTATGAAATGTAGTTACATTTCGTGTGATGTAGAATGTCAAGAAAGAAGGCCTTTGAGTAAGTGTGCATCTAAGAATACGGTAAGGGCGCAGCACCGCACGGAGCGCAGCTCAATGCGCCGTGGGGCCAGGTTGGTCAGGAATATTTTGAAACGCCGTCTGTGTAGGTTGCTTCCTTTGTTTGCTAAGTTTATAAAGGAGACGCGCAAACAAGCAGCATCATTCAGACCAAAACATTTGATAAAATATATATACAGAAAAGCAAGGTGCTTATCGCATTTTCGAGGTATTCAAAATCAAGTATTATCAAGCATTCAAGCAAGCTAGCTTTGCAAAGACCCGTTCTTATGCAGGTAATTGCCTGAGGTCAAAGCTTATACAAGTTACAGAAATGGAAACAGTACGCAAGCAGAACAACGTCGTTAGTGATTTGACAATACTTTGGGTTCCTGTGAGCGTAGCGTAAGCAGCAAGAAGACGGTAAATGTTTAGGTGAAGATAGGTGTAGCAATACGTATCAATTTTTTACGTGTCAAGAAAATAAAGAAATAATTATAGCCAACCAAATAGTTTGTAATTGTGAACCGTGATACTTTTTGGGCAGCGTGTCGCATCTCCCATGTCGTAGTGTTGTCAAACGGACCATAGCAGCAGTTTAACAATAAATGAATAAATATAATACAATCGATAAAGATAGGCAAGCCTTTTTACCTGCTCAACGTAGCGCAAAGTCGAACACGATAAAATAATTACCCAAACAAGTGAAGGAGTAGTGAAGAGATGGTTAGCAGTGTAGGCACATGAGGCCCAAACGTTGAATAACCTCTATCATTGAGGTACAAATTGCAAAAGTAGGCATAGCCAAGATAATTTAGAGTAGTTAAGTGGAGAGCTATTCCGATGAAATCGTGTACCCCGTGCAGGTCAGGCGGGTAAAACCTGCAAAAAAGATGTAAAAAAGCGTAAGCAGAAACAACCTTACAAGCAGAAAACAAACAAGGTCCAGGAAAACCGTCACATTTCTATTTAAATAGTAATGTACAAACATCAAAATACAACGACGAAAAACTATGATAGTGGATGATTCATCCTAATACACGCAAAATAAAATAAGTATAATTCTAATAGAATTAAGAAATCCATTTAAAGCAGTTCAAATGAAATTTATTCTCGTGCTAAAATATGAACTAGCAAAGAACGACCAACCAGGACAAAGGTAAAGTAGTGCAATTAAGATGTCCGCAGGAAGATCCGTTGTGTCTGACCAAGGTAGCTAAAAACTTCCATCAAAAAATATTGTACACACAAATGCAAATGGTACAAAAGAACGCTGATAGCCTCGGAAGTAGCAACAGAAAGAGAGAAAAAACCATTTAACTGAATAGAAATGACACTGCATGGCAAGGGAAATGCACGGACTTAAAAATCCTTAGGAACATTGGCTACAAGCTGAGTCACGACAGAGCTAGCCATGGCCTGAGTACCACAACGACGCAACCGGCGTGGTAAGTGTTCCTTAATGCGTTTGATGTTCGCACGCCATTCGAACAAAACAAGAAAAGCCAAAAGCAAAAGAGAACAGAAAAATGACCATAGAAGCCACCAGCGGCAGCAAATTGTCTTTGTTGTGCATAAGAGTGTGTGGCTTCGTTGAAAACGTACACTGGTTTAGCTCCAGGGAAAGTCGAATAACAGCTGTTAAAAGGCTTCTAACTACATGTTTAGCAGTGGCGACCATTAAATGGTAGTCGTATGGAAAGTGCTCTCTTCGCTGCTCTCTGGACTTGCACCAGGTCGGGCTTGTCTTGCATGTTTCTAGGAATGAACATTCAGCACATCCGTTTCCGCGCAGCAAGTTCTGAATGATCGCCAACTCGTTAACCAACGGGTCTTCTGAACAGACCTCGCCGGCAGTTTCGTTAGTCAGCACATTGTGCTCCGTTTATATCGCAAAGAACCGGAACCGTGGAAGTTGGTTTACTCTCCGCTCCTGCTTTCCTTCTTGTTTACCTGCCGTTGGATCGAGTTGTCTGCACTTCTAGTTCACAGGACACCAAAACCGGCAAATTATTGTTCAATTATTTCTCGTAGGTACAATGCAGTGCTCCGCAGGCCCAATAAAATAATACTCAATAACAGCGTCCAGGTGAACAGCCTGAACAGCGACGACAAATATGTGGTCCCTATAGCGGTGGAAACGTTCAAAGTCCGTGCTCGCATGTGGCTTGGTATTCTCTACTTTCGCCATGAAGACATCAGCTAACAACAGACTCAATTGTAAGCCCATAGCTGCATCATCCTTTTGTTGATAGCGAGCGAAATTGACTAAGAACCATTCGCACCAAGGGCCACGCAATACGCGGCTTTACAACTCATACAGCGGTATGCACATCTTTGTTTGTGTTGCTTTCATGCAGGAGCTAAGGTACTGGCTTGTTTTGAAGTGTGGCGAGTTGGTAACACGCGATGCAGTATCCAAGGACGACATTACTTTCTTATTGATGTCGCGCTCTTTGAGGCTTTGGATGAAATGTAAGGTGTCAAGAAGCTTAGTGATTAATTCGCTGTCATACTGGATCTAAAATGTTCCCGACTCATTGTGCCACAGCATGGTAGCATGATGTAGCCATTGATACCATTCAGCGAAGCGGAACATCCGGCTTATGAATTTCCGGTAACCTCATAAAGCTTTTAGACATTCGCGCTACTCGACGTAATGCAATTGTAAATGTATTTAATAAAGGTCCACTGTTACCAAGCTCTTGCAAGCACCTTACAGCCTGACTTTTAGTCCCCTCTGTTTGGTACATTTCCCCTATCGTTCAGCTGGCTAGCCGATCTGCTTCTTTATTACGCCACTTAGCTTATACGTACTTAAGCCTTTTCAGAGCATTGTTCAGCGGTGGTGGGCTTTGGTGGGCTTTCGCATGGCATACATTCTCCTTAAAAGAAGCCACACATATCTTCTTAGTGACACTACGACGTGGCGGATTTGACTCACGACAAACTAAGGTCACTTCCTTGTGGATATATAGAACGTGCGCTTCAAAGCGAGGACACGATTAGTTAACTCTCACATTCCTGACAGTTGAAAACAGTCAAGAAGTTTGCGGTACGTTTATAAACGCAAGAAGCACTGCTACATTCATACAAAATTGCATAATTAGGTACACCCGTACACATTCACTGTAATGCCAAATATATACTTTTTACATTGTTGAGCACACAAGGTTCTTGTATCGTGAGCATGCCTATAATGATGGGCCTCGCGTTGTCGAGCTAAAAGTTTATTTATGGCTCCCAAGCATGGTTTTATAGTCTTCTAGCTGATAGAATGATTTCGTGCCCTTACCTGGTTTGTTCTTAAAATTCATGGGATTGATTCTTAAATTTTTACAGTTTTCCGGGTTCATCTTTCTTCCTTTTGACTCCTTTGCATTCTAGCCACGCTTGAGCACCTATTCTATTGATGCGTCAAGATCCGTCTCGTTTCACACTCGGTGGTTTGTTAGTAGCGCCAGTAATTCAATGCAACCATGGTTCTATCTACGGTCTTTCTTTCTTCATTGTAACCATGAATAATTTAACTGACTGTTTGGCAGTTCATGTTCTTTTATACACTTATTATTGTTGGGCTTCGCCACTTAGTTACTCCAGCCCTTACCCTCACGGTTCCAAGTGACCAGCTGGCTTACTTTTGACATCGTAGCATTCCACCTTCGAATGAATCACCTAAGCTATGAAGCGCCGCCGCGTCATATAGTTCTAAAATTGCTCGTTCCTATGTTGACTCTCGGCTGTTTATTCACCTTTTGATCAGCAAAAGTCTATTAAGCGCCTGCTTTATTCTTACACAGAAGTCCCAACACTTTAACTCATACCTGGTTGACTTACTACCGGAACCATGGTCTAGACCTCTAAGCACACCAAATTAATTTACGCAATGAGGCATGATTTTGTTGTATAATCAAGTAGGAATTGCAGCATAATCTCTTTTGTACATTGTACAACTTTGTCTCAAGTCTAAATTTAATTAGGTAGAATTTTCAGACTGTTTGGTTCCATGCTTGTCCTTTTTGGTCTTTTTTTCATCCTATTCCGCTCTTTTTCATTTCTGCGAGGTCGGGAACTTTACTAAGGTCTACAATTAGACTGAGCAACTGCCTGCGTTTGAGATAGGACGAAATAAAATACAAGGACGCAGCTAGACCATGGCCTTATGCACAAACCTGACGACTGCACCCAACACAAAGACTAGTGTCCAGTGTGGATAGCTGAATATAAATTTTTCACACTCCAGCAAGCCTATGAACTTAGAAGATGTAAGACATTGGATACACTAGAAATGTAGCTTACCTGCACAATTATCTACCCTGCTCGACTGGTCTCAACCTCTAGGACCTGCCCTGACTGAGCAACGTATAAGCTAAGAGGACTAATTTGACTGCAAATGACCGTGCAAATGGTTAATGAAAGTCTTTGCTTTATGTACATGACCATTCAAATCATTTAATAACAGTGATACAGGGTGGATTTTCGCACAAAACGCGTCTTGCCTATAAAAGCCATAGACGTCCGTTTATCATCCCTGCGACATTTAGGAGTTACTCGCCACTGAATAAAGTCACTGCCATCAATTACGTTCTTACACAACGACAAAAATTATTTTTACTATTTTATTGACACGTACAAAAGATACTCTCAGTGTTCGCATAGTGTCACTACTTTATCTACTGCGCTTTTGCTGTTTAATCTACACACCCATGAATCCGGCGCATCTTTGCTTTACTAACGTTTTTTCTCCTCATGAGTACTGCTTCTTTCGTCGCAAACTACAGATATTTTCTACAGCCAATTCCGTGCACTGTAACATATATGTAGCGTGACATAATTGCTGTTAAACGCTGATTATGCCAAAGTTGGCGTGCATCGATAAATTCGAAAATAAAATAGTTATTTATTTATTTAGCACGTCAATGGGTTTGCCTTTATTAGCCTAATTTTGGACTTTACAGTTGCGATACTGGTTGTAACTGTTCGCCAAAGAATAATTAAAGCGCTCCAAGTCTTTCTATGACTTTATCACTGACTCTTTTGTTTGACGAAATAGGCATTCAAAACTTAACTCACAAGGAAGCTGATTATCTTAGTTCTTGGGGGCGCAGCACTTTGGACTTAGTGATAAAAGTTTTATTCAGGTGTAGTAAAATGTCCTGTGTGAAAGTTTGTTCAGTTGCCTCTCAGATCTAATAAAGAAAGTAGCTTGTGGCTTATGTTGGTACGACGACTTTGTTAAAGCAAAAGGTTTTTGCCCTACACCGTTTGCGGTGACAGTTTGAATTAAATTGCCTTTCATCTACCAGAAGAGGCTACATTTTACATTAAGGAAACGTTTTACAAGCACAAGCCGCCATCTAATTTCCTTATTAGACCTGAAAGTTAAATGCACAGCTTTTCATGCAGAAACTTACACTACACTTTCATGGCAGTTTTATTACTTGATACAAAGTGTTGCACTGGAAAAGCGAGAACGGTCAGCTTCACTAGGAGTTCCAGTTTAAAAACACACATAGCCGACGCAAAGGGCTAGTTGCAAAGTCAAACAAATACCTTGAGCGCTTTAAGTGTTTTCTCATAAAACCACTTGCAATCAGGGTCGCAGGTGCAATGTCAAAAAGCACGGTCCAATGAAAAGCAAACACATTGACGCGCCAAAAGATTTGGGAAGCAAAAAAGATCTTCCCAAGTAAAGTAGAAAAAGTACGGAAGTCATGTTTTTTCAAAATAGGCTATAAAACCATGCTTGGGAGCCATAAATAAACTTTTAGCTCGACAACGCGAGGCCCATCATTATAGGCATGCTCACGATACAAGAACCTTGTGTGCTCAACAATGTAAAAAGTATATATTTGGCATTACAGTGAATGTGTACGGGTGTACCTAATTATGCAATTTTGTATGAATGTAGCAGTGCTTCTTGCGTTTATAAACGTACCGCAAACTTCTTGACTGTTTTCAACTGTCAGGAATGTGAGAGTTAACTAATCATGTCCTCGCTTTGAAGCGCACGTTCTATATATCCACAAGGAAGTGACCTTAGTTTGTCGTGAGTCAAATCCGCCACGTCGTAGTGCCACTAAGAAGATATGTGTGGCTTCTTTTAAGGAGAATGTATGCCAAGCGAAAGCCCACCAAAGCCCACCACCGCTGAACAATGCTCTGAAAAGGCTTAAATACGTAAAAGCTAAGTGGCGTAATAAAGAAGCAGATCGGCTAGCCAGCTGAACGATAGGGGAAATGTACCAAACAGAGGGGACTAAAAGTCAGGCTGTAAGGTGCTTGCAAGAGCTTGGTAACAGTGGACCTTTATTAAATACATTTACAATTGCATTACGTCGAGTAGCGCGAATGTCTAAAAGCTTTATGAGGTTACCGGAAATTCATAAGCCGGATGTTCCGCTTCGCTGAATGGTATCAATGGCTACATCATGCTACCATGCTGTGGCACAATGAGTCGGGAACATTTTAGATCCAGTATGACAGCGAATTAATCACTAAGCTTCTTGACACCTTACATTTCATCCAAAGCCTCAAAGAGCGCGACATCAATAAGAAAGTAATGTCGTCCTTGGATACTGCATCGCGTGTTACCAACTCGCCACACTTCAAAACAAGCCAGTACCTTAACTCCTGCATGAAAGAAACACAAACAAAGATGTGCATACCGCTGTACGAGTTGTAAAGCCGCTTATTGCGTGACCCATGGTACGTACGGTTCTTATTCAATTTCGCTCCCTATCGCCAAAATGATGCTGCAGCTATGGGCTCACCATTGGGTCCGTTGTTAACTTCTGTCTTCATGGCGAAATTAGAGAATACCAAGCCACATGCGATCACGTACTTTGAACGTTTCCACCGCTATATGGACCACATATTTGTCGTTGCTGTTCAGGCTGTTGACCTAGACGTTGTTATTGAGCGTTATTTTATTGGGCCTGTGCAGCACTGCAATTTTACCTACGAGAAATAATTGAAAGATAAGTTGCCGTTTTTTTGTGTCCTTTGAAATAGAAGTGCAGACAACTCGATTCAACGGCAGGTAAACAAGAAGGAAAGCAGCAGCGGTGAGTAAACCAACTTCCACTGTTCCGGTTCTTTGCGATATAAGCGGAGCCTAATGTGCTGTCCAAACGAAACTGCCGGCGAGGTCTGTTCAGAAGACCCGTTGGTTAACGAGTTGGCGATCATTCAGAACTTGCTGCGCGGAAACGGATGTGCTGAATGTTCATTCCTAGAAACATGCAAGACAAGCCCGACCTGGTGCAAGTCCAGAGAGCAGCGAAGAGAGCACTTTCCATACGACTACCATTTAATGGTCGCCACTGCTAAACATGTAGTTAGAAGCCTTTTAACAGCTGTTATTCGACTTTCCCTGGAGCTAAACCAGTGTACGTTTTCAACGAAGCCACACACTCTTATGCACAACAAAGACAATTAGCTGCCGCTGACCGCTTTGTTGCGTCTTTATGGGGGAAAAATATTTATATTCTTATTATAATTTTTAAAGGTAGACGCACCTGTTTTGGCGCGGTCGTATATACATGCAATCATAGCTTGTTGAACGTGTTTAATATTTTGTTTGAATGAAAGTTTTAACCGATATTTTTACTCTATACTAGGAAGCATTTCGTCAGGTAATATTTAGAGCGAGGAACAAGATGTCGATGTGGCGCGTAAAACTGAATCATAACTGTGGTTTCATTACTCAAGTTGGGCGTGATTTCTCCATGTGGTAATCCATGAGCACAGGAGCCCAACCAAGGTTTTGGTGCAGTTATAGTCTTATAAGAAATCTGAAGGTTTTAGCTGCATCGAAGCGTTCTTCGTAGTAAAAGCAGTTGCACAGGTTTTATGTAGGATTCTGAGGACTACATGAGCACGAAATATTCAGCTGTGCCTTTATTCATTGTCTGCTTACATTCGCCACGTTGCAACGTTGTTAAGCGGACATCTGTGGAACTCTATAGATAGAAAGCTTGTCAGGCAAAAACCCACCACGTCATAAAACACTGTCGTAGCTTCCGTTGAACAGTAGTGCTAACCGGCGGTGCATCGTTCCGACTGAATTTTCCTTCTATTATTCGCGATCGGTTGACGGCAAAATTTCTTCGTCGGTTGACCGATCGGCTTGGTAATAATCTGGCAGTAGTCGTTGAAACCGGTCGATGATTCAAAGGCGTGGCACTGCTAAATGGTAAATGGTGCAGGTTTGAAAAAGCATTGGCAATAGAGGTTGGCTTTTACAGTTATATACTTTCCCGTTTCGCAAATCATGTCCACTGTTTACACTGGACTTGTCATGGGGATGCTGAGTGCAGTTGGCTTTTGTGGCTGAATACGTCCATAACAGGCGGAAATGTCCTTCCTTTGTCCAATGCGGGAAGGTTCCGAGCTTTTTACTCCGCAAAACAGCATCGGAATGCCTTCAACTGTAAGTAAGTGTACTGGTATTCATGGTCAAGTGAAAAGTCCACGAAAGCCCATCGGAAAAGCTGCTTATACGAGCGGTAAGCTGTCCGTGTAAGGACAACGGAAACGCTCCAGGTGAATGGAGAATCGGAATGTTCTTTCGAAAATGTAAGGCAACAGAACCAAGTTGTTGAACGCCGGTGAGCATAAGCAAAGCTAACCGAGTCAGTGAAGGTGATCGCGACAGAATTCTTTGTCTTCAGTTCTGGAACAGTGTATCTATGTAAATATAATATTCCAGGTGCGTACATGGGACACTGTGAGTATGAGTCTACCTAAACCTATTTGCTTTTATCCCGTGAAAGTAGCGTCTTCAGAGTGACGGAAAGAGCTCCACTTGGAACGATGGGTGGGTTCTTCATCTCTAGTAGAAAGGCTCTCATGTTGAAGCCAGCTGGCTATTGAGAATGAGTCAGCTAGTCGCAGTGGATAAACCTTCTCGTTTTGGCCGATGTACCTGAAAAAACGGAAAAACGGGTAATGGATAATAGTCAGCCAAACAGACAGACAGCAATGAATCATGAAGCACTATCGAAAGGCTGGTGGCGTGAGAAGTTGTCTATGATTCACTAAAACCGATGTAATTTTGCTTAGCGCACAGGATTTGCAAGCGCATGCTTTACCTCAGGTCACTGGTGTTGCTCAGTATGTAGGAAGAAGTTTCTGCACGTGCAGGTTCAATAGACCGACACAACAAAACGTGTGTAGCCAATTGAGCGAATAATACGATTGTTAAAGAGAAATAGATATTACGAAGATGATGACAGCATTCCGAATGCGCGAGGCAGCTTAGGTAAAACTAAGACCAACTAGATTGAGACCGAATGCGGGGGCAACAGTAAGCAGAGCAAGGTTCCAAGAGGAAAAGGTAATTCAAAGAATTGTCGAGGAGCGGCTGAATGCGGCGGCTGGGCTAAGAGTAATTTGGGTGAGTAATGGGCCAAACTGCTCTTGATTCCGTAGTTCAAAAGCCGTCAGATTCTAGAGAAAAGGGTCACAGAGGGCCAAACCTGCCATATATTGGGAGACGCTATCCCAGGTAAGGTCACACTAACAGGCAAATGCAAACATGAGGTAAAGGGCAGCGGCATATGAAGAGAGGTAAGGTAAGCATAATAATAGAAGTTATAGCCAAGAAACATTTAGCATTGGTTCGAATGCCACCAGTAAGCAGGAGCGAGGTCGGAGCGGAGGAGACAATACGCAAGAGGATAACTTGGTTCGGTGCAAAGAGTGTAAGCCTTGGGAATAAAATTAGATTGCAATAACAAAGAAGGTCATGGAGAATAGGAAAATAAAAGCGATAGCGGTCTAGACGTAAGTGGAAGAGAGCTAATCCGCTGCAAGCCGATGGTCGGAATTGGCACGAACATCCGGGAGTAGTAGATGGGCAGCAGCCCACTGAGATAAGAATAGTTTAGTCGTCGCACTAAGATTAGGTCGTACAGTTGTGAGGCGAACAACGGTGGGGTGATTCAGCGGAAATAGGTAGGTTAAATATCAAAGAGACTATATTATACAGAAGTGATTGGGTCCGGAATGCTTCTCGAAGTAATGGAGACCGATAAGACAACATTTGCTTAGTCGGTGCATTGAGATTGAATCTCCAGCCAAGATGGAACGTAAATAGAGATGATCAGCAGAAAAGGGTAGGAAAGAGAAGAAAGAGGCTGTTTTGAAATGGACGGAACAAATTCAACAGATGCTTAAAGTAATAGAATCAGCATTGTGTCTGCAGAGTCTAGACCGTTAACATCCCGGTGGACTGGAAGAGGTCACAAAGAAGCAGACTGGTAAGCTGAGGCTAAGTTAACGTAGAGCACTGAGCTTTGGCTGCCCGATTGAAGAATTGAAAACAAAGAGAGAAGCAAGGTAATGACGGACGGGATGTAAAAAGTTTAAAAGAAAGTGTGAAGAAACCAACAAGGGTCTGGTACAAAGGAGTATGAATCCTTCAGTTCCGAACAATGACCGGTAATATCATTGTAATCTGAGAAAATTCGGTAAGCAGCAGACCGAACAGAGGAGATTGAATTAGCCAACACATTGAGATTAAGTAGTACAGTTAGGGTGGAAAAACAAATAACGGGTCAGCAGAGATGGACGGGTTTGTGATGGAACCGGCTTTATGTATATAAAATATGAAGGTCACGCAGGCTCGGGATGTGAGAGGAGTTGCGTGTTGGTTATGCCGGGTATAAAACTGCAGTTCGATAGTCAGGAAGCGGTCAAAGAAAAGAATGGGCAGAGCGCTGAGAGCTTGCTTTCCGGTTGAAGAAAAAATAAAGAGAGAGAGCGCGATAAGGAAAGAACAGAGTCAAGATTAAACGTTTACAGATAAGAAATGCGACAGCTAACGTGGCTCTCAAGATAATGATGACAGTGTTCAGTCTCCTGAACGTTGGCCTGCAATGTCACAAATTCGCAAAAAAGTAGACAGATCAGACGAGACTGGATTAGTCGGCGTATTGTGTTTGAGTCGTAGACTTCATTTGGGAAGATAAGTGGAGTAAGTTAGTAGGATTGGACAGGTTAGAGATAGTAGTGGCTATATTAACAAAGGGCTCACAAGTCCAGCAGGCTGTCGTGGTGAGGGGAACACCGCTTTGAATCGACCGAGGCTAGACCGTTAGCATCCCGGTCGCCTGGTGGTAGTCCCAGAGAATTTAGTTGATCTGCTAAGACGAAATTTGGGCAGGGCACTGAGAGTTGACCGTCCGGTTGAAGAAGGATGGAATACAGACGGCGCTTAGTCATCTGAACGAGGTCCGGTAATATCACAGCAGTCTGAGTGAAGTCAGAGAGCAGGAGACCGATCAGACGAAACTAGATTAGTCGGCGCGTTGTTAGTGAGTCGTATAGTTCCTTTGAGTAGACAAGTGGATTGGGTCGAGAGGTGGACAGGTTATAGATGGTGGTGCCTTTATTAATAAAGGGTGCACAAGTGTAGCAGGCTGTCGAGGTAACGGAGACATTGCGTTGAATCTACAGAGCCGAGAACGTTAATATTCCGGTAGTTTGGAAGAAGTTAAAGGGAAGCAGACTGGTCAGAGGAGACTAGGTTATGGCAGGCCACTGAGAGTTGGCTGTCCGCTTGAAGAGGGCTTAAAAACAGCCAACTCAGCAAGCAAGTGACAGGATCCGGATGGAAAAGATTTACTGCTACGGTTTGGAGAAGCCAACAATGCTCTTGTGTTAAGGGCAAAGAGAGCGATTAGGAGAGAAAAAGATTGGGATAGAATGTCTTCACTGCTAAGTGGTGGGAAAGACATTGAGGCACTTGTGCTAAGGGGTATGGAATGTTCGGTGTTCCGAATGTTGTCCTTTAAAGTCACGGTAGTCGTGGCGCAGGCGACTTAGCAGATAAGACTGCGTTAGTCGGCGCGTTGTGGATGAAGCGTATAACTAAGGTGGGAAGACAAATAAGGGGGAGCAACATAAATGGACTGAAATAAACTACCTTAATACAGTGTAAGTAATTCAAGCAGGCTCTCAAGGTGTAGTAGACTTAGCATTGACTCTGCAGGTCCCAGACCGTATGCAACTCGGTAGTCATGGCTGCAGTCAGAGACTGGTTAAATGCGTCCATGTCCTGCAGGGCACTGTGTTTGCCGTCCGATTGCAAAAGGAATGAAAACAAAGGGCGCAGTAGGGAGCGGACAGCTTCGGAATGAAGAGAGCTTTTTTGATGCTGGTTGTTGAAGCCGACAATGCTGTACCCAAATTAAGTTTATTCCGTACAATGAGGTGGATTGTATGAAAGTCTATTTATGATCGGGGCCGTTCTCCCAGAGCCTGTCCACTGGGATGCAGATGCCCAGGACCTCTGCTACGTTGGGGACACTTAGTAGTCAATTGATGACCGTGGAGAAGTGCGTGCTACTATCAGATGCTCCGAAGGCTTCCGGTAGCTTATTCCATACGTGCACATCTCTATAGAGGAACAAGTTAGAAAATACGGAGCAACGTGTGTTTGGTAGTGAGAATGAGTGTGCTTGTTGGCATAGAGGATAACGTGTAACGCCATCGGCTGGAAAAACTAGCGACACTTGAATCAGATGTGTTGATTAGATTATATAGGAAAACAAGGTTTGTTTTAAGTCGTCGCAGCCAGGGTGGTTCCAGACCAAGCTGCTTGCAGCGGCATTGATATTTGAGCGCAAATTATCCTAGAACCCGCTTAGCGACCGAACGCTGAACACACTCAGTAACCATCCTGCCATTTTTACGTTAGTTAGTAACAACTATTGGGCAGGACTCTACTGTAGGTAGTGCACACAACGTGTAGAGCAGGAGTCGGCCTCTAGCAAGCACATTGACTTCAGTATATATCTAATGATAGACCTGGATTTGGCAGAGCTAAAGCTTGCTTGTTCTGCAAAACTCAATGAACTGGAATAGTGTACACCGAGGTTGCGCACAGTGAAGTTGTTATCTAGTGGCGTACCGTTATGAGTAAATAGATTGGGGGTATAGAGAATCGGTAGAAAAAGAAGTTGCATTTCGTTGGTGAGAAGTCTAGTTTCCATAGCTCACACAATGTTTCAAGAGCCCCGAGATCGATTTGAATGCTAGAGAGGCTATTACGTAGACTGCCAGGATCAAATGAGAAAAAGATTTTTATGTCAGTGGCATAAAGGTATGGGTGCCGCGTTTGAAGAACTGGAATACACCATGGATGTACAGTAAAAACAGCAGAGGATCAAGGAAGCCGCCTTGGAATACTCCGCTCGTTACGGATGCCTTTTTGGATAAGATGTAGCCCAGTTGCACTGACTGCGTTCGGTCTAGAAGATACGAAGAAATCCATGAAAGGAAGTGGCTTGAGACACTGAAGGCTGCTAGTTTATCATCAAACCATTGTGTGGGACCCGGTCAAACACTCTTTTCATTTCCAGTGTGGTAATGAGCAGTGCCTGACCCAGGGCGCTGGAGTGTGTCGCGTGGTTTAAGAATTCAAACTGGCAGGTTTGACAGGATTTAGTAGGCAGGAACCGGTGTGGGTACCTATTGCGTTGCAACAGAAAGCGAAACACCGCGTCCTTTATTATTATTCTTTCTATGAGTCGAGATGCAATAGGTGTGTTACTAATAGGAAGATAATTGTCAATGTTTTGGCGACAGCCTCGCTTGTGTCGTGGTATGATGGTTGCTTGCTTCCAGTTTGATAAGTACTGACCACTCTTCATTGCAATGGTGAAGGCATTGAGAAAAAGGGCTGAAATATCCGGGACCCTGAGTATTAAAATGGAAGAACGGACACCACCAGGACCTGGGTAGTGCAACAGTTTCAACGAGCGAAGTGCGCGCTTAATATTGTATAAGTAAAAATCAGTGGTATGCATTTGATATTCAGTAACCTTGGGGATCGTATTTGGTAAAGCCAAATCCTTGCTTGTGAACGAGATGCAGAAATGTGTGTTAATGGACTCACAGAGATCAACCGCACCAGTGACTGTACTTATGTTAGGAATCACGAGGGTAGTGATGGGGATGTCTTTGCTGTCACCCCGCTGTTTAATTAGTCGACTAAGAGACGTTAACCTGTTTTCAGTACAAAGCGCTGCATGCTCTACTAATGTACACGGATTATTTTGTGAATTTCTCCAATCGGCTAGTACTTCGTTCATAGGGATGATTAGGGGAAAGCTTATAGTCTTGATGTAGGGGAGCGCATTTTCTTAAGCCGGCTGGCCAACTTGCGTGTGGAGGCATCCTCAAGTGTTTGGCGTTATCTAATCTTCCTCTGTTTTAGCATAAGGGCATCTAAGCAGTTGGTGAGATTGTTACAAAGCACGTTGGTTGCAGTATCTATGTTTGCGGAGAGAAAAAGCTCGTCCCAGAATGATGCTCGGAGAAGAGAGGAGAAGATTTCCAAATTTATGCGCGGGAGGGGTCGAAATACCTCATATTTTGTGACTGCATGTTGAGGGATTTAGGGAGCACGAACGACAGCTTCACCACTTTGTGGTTGTTGCTCGTTATGTTGTCTAATACGCTGGCGCATGCGTGCGAGCTACTGTTAGTGAACATAAGGTCCAGTGTGTTGAATTGTCTAGTCGGTAAATGCCCACGCTGTGACCAGTCATGCGGGAAAATAGTGCCAACAAAGGGCTCTGTACTTGGGTGGAGCTGATTGTCTGAGCCACGAAACATGAGGCCTGTTGAATTCTCCAGCAATAATCTTATAGCGTGCAGGGAGAAACGAGACTTCCTAAACAGCCTAACCCATTTGTTAACGCTAGCACAGGAGGAGTGCGGTAGGTTGTTTAAGCAGCCTATCAGGAAGTCAAGGTGACCTCCAACGGTCTAATTCCACACTGTCTTCAGAATTGCCAAGAGATATAGTGAGGAATGAGGATGCGTGTACCGTGTTCTTGACGTATATGAGGCATCCGCCAACACGTTTACTGGCACGTCCATTACAGAAACCGATGTACGATGATTTCGAGCGGCGCATCAATAGCGTCGGCCGAGTGTCATGTTTCTGTTATCAACGCCATATGCGCGATTGACAAAAAAATGAAGGGGCCTAGAATGTGCATTTTATTTTTAATTGAGCGTACATTGAGGAAGAGGAAAGTATACGAGTCGTATTCGGATCGTCCTGTCATCGGGTCGCCAGATTCTGTAATAATGTCGTAACAAGAGAGGGGTCGAGGCGCTTCCACTGCACTATAACCTACAGTTCACGGGTTGCATACATTACGTGATATGGCAGCAAGTACTGGTGCCACTTGTATGGGGACAACTCTAACAGTTGTAGGAGTCAGCGGATATTGGCGAGGAAGTGTTTGTGTTCTTGACGAATGTGACGTGGCAGGCCGTGTCCCGGCAATTTCCATAAGAAAGGGGTTGTAATAGGCTGGAAAGATTTGAGCAACTCTATTTCGATTGGCAAAACTTGACATGGAGCCTAGGATGTGGTGTAACAAAGGCGCGGATTGATGTGGATATGGGGGCTGTCCCTTAAATGTGTTCAAGACAGAAGCTGGAGCAGGAGTGAAAGTGGAGTGTGAATCGACAGTATCAGGGCGGGAAGAAGATGGGTAGGTATTGGTTACTTCGCTAGCGACCTGATAATGAAATGGGTTGTGTGAAACTTGGTAACTGGCAAGGCATTCCTTCTGAATAATCATGACGTTGGATTGTTCAGGAGAACGTTCATAGGTGGAATGTTTGCAGATTACCAACTGTGGGTCGGTAGAAGTCAGCCATGAAATTGACACTGGCTGTTGGCTGTGGTTTGCAGAAGGTGCAAAATTTGTGCTAGATGGAAATGCATAGGCTGATATGTATAAGGCTTGCCGTGTCCCGCGTTGTTAAATAAAGTGGGATAGGATTCTTGAAGGCCAAGGTAAATTGTCTTGGATGAAGTGCGTAAATGTTCTGGTTTGTACGGTCATCTTGCGTAGGCGACAGTAGTGCAGGTAGATAACTCGCCTTATTAAGTAAACCATTCGGCTGCGCCCGACTCGCTTCGTCCGCGATATATGCAGCTCATGTGGTGCAAGTAAGCGGGGTTGCGACTAGAAATGACTTGTTTGGCAAGTTGTTTTGCCGGCGCGATTGGTGTATGTAAAACGTTATGGAGATATGGCGAAGAGGCGCGGCTCACCCGCATGCAGTTTAGACAGCGATTGAGCCCTGTAATGTGTGATTTTTCAAGTAGATAGGGTATGTGAGGTGAGAAGATGCGTTGGGGCATTGCCACATTCATAAATGAAGGTGCTTTCTGCGGCGACATGGGCTCCTGGTCATCTGCATTGTGCTGATTGGATTTGGCCGTGTAATGGTACCTCATTGGTCCTGATAGCCGTGCTTTGTGGCTTTCTCCGTCGTTAGTTTGGCGTGAGTTTTTCAGGGTTCTCTAAGTTAGAGACCAAGTACGACTCGTGGAGCAGTTGTTGTCATTAACCAACCTGCTGCGGAGATCTGCGCTTCAAAGCTTATGCGCTGTGGATATTGGAATCTGCGTCGTTTCCGTACCACGCAGGTGTTAAAAGCCATGTTTTAGTGCGTTTTCTGTTGTTAAGTCGGCGTGCGTTGTTTGAGTTTCCTGGCGTTTGAGGCCGATTGCGACTTTTAGACCGATTGTGGTCAGTAGGCAAGTAAACAACAGAATCAGGCCCACAAATCTGGTCTACATGGCCGGTAGTAGACTTCACCCACATCTCCGAGTTGCTATGCGACACAGCACTTAGAGTATCAAAGGCAATGGCGGAGAGTGAGGGTGATAAAGACCTATTCATTGTAGTCTGAAAGAAGTGTCCTGTGATGGTGAGTTTCGCGGTGAGAGGATGTTTCTGCTTAGGGTCGGTGAAAACAGGCAGTGCAGTGGCCAAGTTAGATATCCAGGTAAGAATGCGATTAGATGGTTAGCCAGGTAGGGGTCAGTGTCATGCATGTCTGAGTGGCTATAGGTCACATTAGTAGCAAAATCGAAAGTTATAGCAGCCAGTGCAGGCAAAGATCCTTCATTAACTATAGTCCAAAGCAAGCGTCACGCTGTTGCAAGTTTTGTATTCGAAGTGAGATATTGTTTTGGAGACAAGTCGAAGTCCATCGATGGCATGATGGTCGGATGGGCCGGTGAGTTTGCAGGTGAGTCAGTGAGAGATTTACGCTTACTCTCTGGCTTTATTGATGACGTTAATGAGCTTTGAGGTGAGGTTTTGTCAGGCTTTGTGATAAACGGTCCAAGGTTGGTCCCCGTGGACACTGCCAGCCTACGGCCTGTAGATGCTCTAGCAAGTTGTGTAGTAAGGAAAGTCAAAACTTCCAGGCAAGAGCGGGTTTTGCGGGAATTGCGTAGCCGCTTGCACGCACAGCCATCTGGTGGTGTGTTGCGTACACTCAGAAGAGAATGCTTCACCTTTGCCAAAGGTAAGCGATCAGGTACGTTGAATAAGATGGCCTTCTGGGTATGACATACACCTACCGTTACTTCGTCGCTACTTACTGCAAATATTTCGCCAGCCGAGTTTAGTTCATGTACATTATAAGTTTTCATCAATACCGACAGAACCGGCAGCGGGTGAAGGTCCTACAATGGTGCATTCGGCGTAAGCTGCTCAAATTTAAGCTTGCTAAGCTCATTTTCTATTTGGTTTAATTTTGACTTGAGCTGCACTAAGTAGGTCATTAAGCATGACCCTGCAATGCTTCATCAATGATGAATATGCTGAAAGGGCTTTTATTGCTGCCGATTACACTGCTCCCTTTGCAGAAAGTAAGAAAATAAAACGCTAAGCACACACTGCTCAGTGGTGAACAAAGAATGACAAAGCGATAAACTGCGTGAAACCGTAAAATTTGGTAATACATAAGAAATGATCAAGAATTGTAAAAACAATGATTGAGGTAGCATAGAAAATATTGTGTTACTGATTAATAACACAAAAAGGCCAACAAAGTAGTCATGCGCAATTTTCAGAAATCTGAACAGCCACGCAAACTTTACGCACCGTTTTAAATGCGCGCCAGAAGAAAATTCATGTGTGCCACTGGCGCTAATTACGTTGGTCGAACGGCGCGGCAATATCAAAACGCATTAAAGCGCACCTATCACACTGGTTGCGCCGAGATGGCATTGGGGCTGTAGCTAGCTCTATCATGGCTCAGCTTGTAGATAATGGGCTCAGTTGTTTACTTCCTTGCATTCCCGTTGCCATACAGTGTCCTTTCAAATCAGTAGAAAAGCTATCGCCCCTGCACCATTGCTACTACCGAGACTATCAGCATTCTGTTGTATCATAACATTTGTGTGTACAATATCTTTTAATGGAACTTGTAGCGCCCAAAAAGATAACACTTATCTTTCATGTACAATTTACTAGTTGACCAATTGTACATTATTCCTTCTTGTTTTAATCGTCCTTACAAAAGGCTCGACACAACTGCCTTGTAAGCTTCCCGCGCTCACGTGTACGCTCTCGCCTTGCTTCATCCGTTCGCTTCTTCTTGTAGCCCATGGAATACAATCCGCTGTGTCCGACTTCCATTGCCTTCTGATATCCGCGCTTACTTTTTCTCACCGCCTCGGACTAGTATTAACTAGTACTACAAATTGGTGACCCGATTCGCACGCGCGAATTCAACCTTTTTCTCTTTTTTATTTTTTGCTGAGTTCGTTTCTTTTTCCCGATTATATACCTGTATTCATTTGTATCTTGCGTAATTTTGATACTTTTATCGTAGTTTGTTCATTCTTTATCTTTAGACTCACATTTTGTGAGTGGCATCTCAGTCGTTTCACAGTGTAAACATGCTTACTTTGGCTGTTCCAAGTTTCATGGAACACAGTCCAAAAGTTTGGTTTAAGATATTCGAGATCAAACTAGAAAATAGGGGCATTACGGCAGACCGTCTGAGGTACAAGCACCTCGTCCCACGCCTTCCTTTTTCGGTTGTGACTCTGATTGAGGACATTCTACTCTGCCCATCAAATGAAGCAAAGTATGAAAAGATGAAGCAAACCATTTTAAAAGCGTAACGGCCCATCGCACGAACTCGCTTTGAACAGCTCAATGGTCTCAAGCTTGGAGATCGCAAGCAGTCGGCGTTGCTCTGCGAACTTCAGCGCACAGCTAGTCCCTTATTCTTAAGCGAAGAAGGGATAAAGGCGCTGTGGTCTGCACGTCTCCCAGAGCCATTGCTGGTAATGCTGTCCATGTTTATCGATACACCCCTGACAGAATTAGCTAATAAGGCAGACGCTGCGTTTGAACGTCTTCCGCAGCAGACGACCAGTAGTTCCGGTGACGTATTCTCACCGATGAAAACCGAATCTCACGTTTGCTCCCAGTCGTTAGTCCAATCTGACTCTAAAGATGAGGAAATTGCGCTACTTGTCAGCAGGATGGCAGCAATGAAGGCTTCGAAGAGGCGTGTGCCACGGTCAAATGCTGATCACGTTTTGGCTACCGTTCATTGCGGCTCATCTGTGCCTTCACCGCGTACGTCACGTTTGGCACGAAAGCGCAATATTTTCCCCACAAGTTCTTAGTCGGATAATGTCAAACCCGTCGAAGAATTATGTTGGTGTCACCATCAGTACGGTGGAAGAGATAGACGTTGTCCGGCTCCCTGCATTAGGTACGACCCAGCTGCTTCAGGGAAAGCGAATAGCCCGCATACTAGCACGACCAACGTATCCGTCAGTAGGCAAGCAAACCGACTGTTTTATCTTGAGGATTGACGTTCTTCCATCACGTTCATCAGCGACCCGGGAGCGGAAGTCAGCGTCATCCCAGCGACTGCTAACGACAAGCACTCGGAGCCTAGGTACAATTTGCGTGCGGCCAACGGTTCTCCGATAGCTTCATTCGGTCAGCGCATGATGAACCTAGACCTCAGTCTTCGCCGAGGTTTTCAGTGGGTCTTCATGGTTGCGTCTATACCCTTTGCAATTATCAATATGGACTTCCTCCGACATTCTGGGTTGCTTATTGATGCTGGTCGCCACAGACTTTGAGACAACCGTACTAAACTAGAGGTTGATGGTGTCCTTTCAGATGCCTCGATAATCAGCCCAGTATTTCGGATTGCAGACGCACAGTCCGACTACTTGAGCCTCCTCTCTGAATACCCGCGACTGGTTTGACCGGCCGTAGAGCTTCCACCAGTCATGAAAAAGGTCGCTCACCACATAGTTACGCGCGGTTAACCGGTTGGCGCACGACCAAGACGGCTTTCTCCAGACAAACTACGAGCAGCGCGCGCCGAATTTGACCACATGCTTCAACTTGGTATCGTCAGACCTTCCAACGGCCCATAGGCGTCGGCTCTGCACATGGTCCCAAAGAGTGTCATGGGTGACTGGCGTCCTTGCGGCGACTACCGATCCTTGAATACGGTTACCACTTCTGATCGCTATCCGATCCCCCACATGATGGATCTCATCGCCAGTCTGGCTGGTAAAATTATCTTCAGCAAACTCGACTTGGCACGCGCATTCAATTTAATTCCGGTAGCCGGAGCGGACACCGCTAAAACTGCCGTGACGACTCCATTTGGTTTGTTCGAGTTTCTGCACACGCCTTTTGGTCTAAGGAACGTCGCGCAAACTTTTCAGCATTTCATCGACCAAATTTGTCGTGGTTTAGACTTCGCTTAAGCGTATCTGGACGACATTTTAATCGCAAGATCTTCACGAGAAGAGCACATGCGCCACGTGCAAACACGTATTGATCGTTTATCTCAACACGGGGTGACGATCAACACAGAAAAGTGTTCATTTGGTGTCAATTCAGTCAACTTCCTCGGCCATAGTATCTCCTCTGCAGGTGTCGTGCCACCGCAGAATAAAATTCAAGCCATCATCCACTACCCCGAGCCTCATTCTTTTAAACAACTCAGGCGTTTTGTGGGGCTTGTCAATTGTAACCGACGATTTATACCCAACTGCGCCTCGCTGATGCAACCACTCACGGACCTTCTCCGAGGGAAACACAAGAAATTCGAAGTTCCTGCCTTAGCACGCGCTGCTTTTAGGTCGCTGAAAGAGGCTAGCGCCAACATAGCTTCTATAGCGCCTCACGATCCGGCCGCCCCATTGTCCCTCAGTACTGACGCCTCGGACGTGGCAGTCGGCGCTGTTTTAAAGCAACGTGTGGCCGAGACGTGGCAACCTATAGCGTTTTTCTCCAAACGCCTACAACCTACCGAACCTCGCTACAGAACGTTCGGTAGAGAACTACTAGCCGTATATCTAGCGATACGTCACTTTCGACACGTCCCAGAAGGCCGCTCCTTTGTCGTCGTCACCGACAACAAACCTCTGACTTACGTGCTCGGCTCGACTACCGACCGATACTCTCCTTGAGAGTAGCGCCACCTTGACTATATCGCTCATATTTACTAGGCAGGATTTTGCATTACGAACCTCGTTTCAACAGTCCTTTTAGATTTTGAAAGCTTTCTATGTTCAGCCTTCTAGGGAGGGAGCTCTGTAGCGTCCAAAAAGATAACACTTATCTTTCATGTACAGTTTACTAGTTAACCGATTGTACATTATTCCTTCTTGTTTTTATCGTCTTTACAACCGGCTCGACACAACTGCCTTGTAAGCTTCCCACGCTCCCGAGTGCGCTCTCGCCTCGCCTCATCCGTTCGCTTCTTATTATAGCCCATGGAATACAATCCGCTGTGTCCGACTTCCATTGCCTTCTGATATCCGCGCTTACTTTCGCGCACCGCCTCGGACTAGTATTAACTAGTACTGCAAAGTGGTTAAGCTAGCTTGGTCAGACACAACGGATCCTCTTGATGGTAAGTTTAATTTTGCAACTGCACCTTTTTCCTGGTTGGTAGTTGGTTGCTGGGTTATTCCTTTGGTCGGCACGCGATCGAATCTTATTTGAACTGCTTGAAACCACCTTTAAGTTGATTGCAATCTCACCCATATGGTTGTGCTCGTTTGAAGATTGTTCATCAAAAATAGGTGTTTACACAAAACCGCGTACCGCAAAATCATTTGAGCTTAAAGAAGACGTTTGCCAGCGAGAGCAACAGTCTATTTTCTATAATAATAGCGACGGCTAATACATAGTTGAAGCGCCTCGATTGTTCTCCGGTGAACAATTGTTTCCAGTAACACACGTGCCATGTCCAAAATCACGGTCCACTGTAAGGCAGGCCCCTTGCCGCGATAAAGTATTTAGAACGCAATGATAAGATCTCCCTGAGCAACCCGGACAAGGGTACCAATGTAGATCTATTAAACAAGGGAGACTATATAAACAAGCTTGGATGCGCTTTTTGATGAAGGGTAACTTTTTCGAGATGAGATAAACGGAGCAAACAGTGAGAATGGAAAAGCAGGTTAACGAGAGTTTACAAGAGCTTTGGATTAGTGGACTTGTAGCAACTGCAATTTTTGATGACCGTAAGCCGAGTAGCACATAGGTCCCAAGGCTCTGTTAGTTACCCAAAATTTATAAGACCGATATCTCACCTTGCCTGATGTTAAGAAATAAATAAGTTATCCTGGAATACTTTAATGCCCAGTAAAGCTGGATTGAGCAAGGCCTAAAAAGCAATTTTTGGAATCCTCACGTTTCTTTGGGTAAAATGCGCTGTTTGCACAATAGACGGAGTTGCCAAAATGGCAGGTAAACTGGTCAGTAACGGAATATTTAATGATGTATCGAAAGTCTTGGTTTAAGTAGTTGTAAACGCGTAACATACAGGGTGGAGCCGAACGGTAGAAATGGAAAAGTGACTTTTAGTGTATATATCCAAATTATATTGTAATGGTGTGAAAGCCCGCTCTGAGTAACTTGCTAGTATTAGTTTGTGGGCAGTGACTTCATTCAGTAGCAAGTCCCATCCGTTACACCACAGTGTTAAAAGGATATTGGTGGCAGTTTTCAAGAACTTTGTTGGGCCTAATCCCGCCACTTTCATTCGTTTGTGTGGTACTGTATAATTGACAATGGATCTTATGAACCAATACTACTCCCGGCTATTGGCAGTCATATTAGCTCCAAATCCTTGCATTGGTTAAACAGAACTGCTTAGTCAAGGTCCGCCATTAGTCATTGAAACCGGTCGTGAAATGAAAGGTCCAAGACAGTAGTGTGAAGGATTGTGCAGACTAGTAAGCTTTTCGAAAAAAGGGACTTTGGCCTTTCCTTAATGGTATACGGGTTTGGCGTGGACTTCGTGTCAAGGCATTCACACTGGACGTATCTGGTGGTAACTGTATTTGATCCTTTTAAATAACTGTCTCATCTCAAGAGCAAATGCGATTCCTTATTCAAACGTGGGATCCACTAGTATTTCGCAATAATCCTTTACTGGCCATAGGCAGAATTAGTAGACTAATAGGGACCATCCCCGAGTCTAGGCCAACTAAATGCGCAGGTTGTTCACAGAAATGGAACAGAGATTTTCCACTGGTAATTTATTGTTGAGAGAAATTGTCTTCATGCCCTTCCTGGTTCTGGGCTGTACCATCAACAAAGCACCAGGTAGGAGAAATAGCAGCATATTCTTGCATTAATGTAAGCCAACGAATCCACTTGTTTGAAAACTTGTGGGAGGTAGCAAACGTGTCCAGATCATGTTAATTAACGGCGAAGGACAAACCTGTCGTCCATGGTAAAACAAGGCATCCGTCTAAACAATAAGTTTAGCCACTACGTTGTGACAATACGATTTCGCGTCGAGTAGAAATCATATGTTTGGACTCTTACAAATAGCATCTCCCCAAACGGCGAAGAGGTTGCTGCATTCGTACTGTAATTGGAACCGTCGGAATGATAAGTTGTTGTTGTTGAGGTCCAGGAGAAGATAACACCCTTTTACATCATATGGCTGATTGGAATGGATCAGCCAGTGCCAGCTAATTAAACCTTCATGTGCCAAATACCGTACCAGTGGAAATCTCGGAAAAAAGCAAGCAGCGAACAAGAGGCAATTGAGCAATACACAGACTGTGGTGTATGGATAAACACCCAGCATTGTCATCCTACACGTTAATTAGAGGAGGGAACACTTTAGCTACTGCCGCAATACATAGAAAAATAGAGAAACAAATGCAACTGGTGCAAGCCGGTTGAGCTACCGGTAACGGCTGGGCATCGTTCCGGTATGCTACCAACCGGCTACTGTGCCTCAAAAAAGTACTATGCAAAACCAAAAGGCTACATAGTAAGATCGTCTATGGAGGGGAGGCTGGGGTAAGTGGGACAATGAACCTCACAGCACGAAGGCCACTGAGGTCAGCTCCTAGCTATATCAGAAGTGTATCCAGACAAACGTGTTCATTCTCTATCGGATTCCAACCAGGGAGCCGAGACGCTCCACTCGAGGCCAGTTCCGAAGTAAGGGTTTCGTCCCTCCTGAAAAGGTCATTGCTTAGCCACCCCTCCTCTGCTCTCATCCACACACCTGGCGCCTAAACAGCGCACGTCGCGGGGTCGGTGGGCTAGCAAGCGTAACAGGCGGCAAAGCCATGGGAACCTGGTACGTGAAGTAAAGCTGCTGTTCGGTTCCTATCCTTTTCCTGTGCCGGAAACAAGGCGTCGAATACGCTCGCTGCTCACGCGGTGTTCCCACTAGATGTGAGTTAAATTGCGTAGGCACCGGGGGTTGAACGCAACTAGCCTCTTCAGGTCCGCTGCTTTAAGGGGCCAGGTTTCACAACCGTACAGTAAATAAATAAATAGATGAAAAACATTTAGTATCGGCTATGCAAGTCATGCCCGCGTGGGCATGATCAAATAAGTGCAATTATAAATCGAGGTCATGGCAGTTGTATCAGTGACGATCGGAGTGTTCAGACGTTCCTATATAAAAATGTCACAAAACTTGTTTGTGCAAAGAGAGTCCTAACCTGTTTGTAACCACCGTGTACGCTCCAACACTGCAGTGGCGACTCGGTGAAAGACGAATTCTACCGGCATCTACAACAGCTCTAGTCTATTGCCAAAATGTCAAATGTCGTCAGCTTTGCTAGAGGTTTAAATGCACGGGTTGGCCGCCTGTTAACATACGAATTCCATTTTGCTTGTCATCACGCGCTCGATGAGAGCCGCTTTGATAACGGAAAGAGACTTCTCACATTGTGCGAAGACAACCGTCGGTTTCTTTCGATCACTAACTTCAGGCGTTCGAAGAAGCGTTCCGCAACGTGGCGTCCCCCATCTTCAACAAAACCGTGGTCTCAATTTGATCACATTGCAATTAGATGTAGATGGCGCGGCGGCGTACTGGACAGCAGATCTTTTTTGTCTACCTTCGTTAACTCAGCTCATGCTCCGTTTTGCGCGAAACTCTGTAGGTGTTTTGGAGGATTCCGAAACACGAAGCACCGCAAGATTGATGTAAACAGATTAAATGATTCCTCTGTTCAGGCGAGCTATCAGTCCTCGCTAGCATATGCACTCAGCTGCAATCCACCGCAAGAAGTGGAACAACACTGGACTTGTATACGGAGGGCAATGACAATTTCCGGACGGTCATGTTGCGGCATTACTCGACGCCCCTTTAAGGCTTGAATCTCTGATCGTTCACTGAAGCTGTTCAAACACCGCAAAGCTATCCCCACGGAATCAGATTGCAACGAGCGGTGCCGTTCTGCCAACCGGCTGCTCAAGCAAAGCCTACGCAAGGATTGCAAGACATGGTGGTCTGAGCGTGTTTTGGAGATGGAGACCGCTGCCCTCTCTGTCAACACCCGCAGGCTTTTTCAAGTCATTCGGTTCACTGGCCTCAGGAAGCTTGGTGTCAGTGAGGTCATTTGCTAGGTGGATTAGTCTCTGATCACCAACCAACAGCGGCATACAAACCGCTAGACCGAGCACTTTCATTCGCAGTGCAACTGGCCTCCTTAATCCATCAGTACATGCAGTACACCTAGTTGTCCACCCCGGCTCGTCCCACTGAATCCATCCAACGAAGCGGAAGTGTGCCTCTAGTTTCGACGCTTGAAGCGCTTCAAGGCTGCCGGCCTAGACGGACTTCTTCCGTAGCTACCCAAGTGCGCCGGTGCGGTGATCATTAACCAGCTGACCGCGCTGTTCGCAACAATTTGGCATAAAGAGAACGTGCCTTCCTCTTGGGGCGAATCAGTTATTGTCCCGAGTTTCAAGAAAAGCGCTCGCACTTAATGTGCAAAGCATTGCGGGATTAGTCTTATTTCGGTTGCCTCTATGCTAATGGCATCCATTCTGCTTCGCAGACTAACACCAATAGGTAAATCTTCCCAGCGTGAACAACAAGCTGCTTTCCGTCCTGACCGCGGATGCGTGGATCAAACCACGCTCCGCCAGATCCTTGAACATCGCCACATTTATCACAGACCCACTATCATTGCATTCTTGGACCCACGTTGCTCAACATGCTTTATGACGTTGCTTACTAAAGAACGGGTGCCAGCAAAATATACCGCCATTTTAGAGCCACTTTATCTTCATACATGCGTCAAAGTGAGGGACTATGGCAATCTTTCCTTGCAATTCGCTGTCAATAGCGGTGTGCGACAGGGCTGCTCTATGTCCCCATTCCTCTTTAACTTCGCAATCGAAGAAGTTCTGTTAAATGCTCTAGAAGGTTTCCAACCTTTTGGCTTAGAGTTTCTACCGGGTGAGCGCGTGACCGACTCAGATTAAGCTGATGATAACGTCTTACTTGGTGACGTGCCACAGCGGATGCAAATTATGCTGGTTCGTTTTGCGGTTGAAGCAGCTAAGTATGGCATGAGCTTCGCCCCATCGAAGTGTAAAGTACAGCTCAAGGATTGACATTCACCGCTCCCGTGCTGACTCTCAAAGTTGCATAACTTGAAAAGGTAGATAGCTTCGTCTACCTTGGGAGCTGTGCTTCTGCTGACAGCACTAACAACAAAGAAGTTTCTCTTCGTATCGCTAATGCTTGATCTGCAGTTGTCAACCTGAGGCACTTGTGGCGTCGTCGCGACGTCCCATTCTCACTAAAGGGCCGCGCTTACGGCGCATCAGTTCGCTTAGTATTCTTGTACTTGTGCGAGTCCTGGCCAATTCGCGTGGAAGACATGCGTTGCCTTTCTGCCCTTGATAGCGGTTGCTTAAGGAGAATCGCTCGTGTTTGGTGTAAACTCGAGTTAATAGTAATGATGTTTGTCCTCGCAGCTTGCCGAATGCGAGTATTCCCTTAAACAAACTGGTTTTGTTGCGCCAATTGAGATGGCTCGGTCATGTCGTACGCACGGCACCTGAGCGTCTACCGTGCCGCTCCTCAATGTCCTGGCTGGAGGCGACCGCGTGGTGATCAGCTTTCCACTTGGCGGCAGAACATGAAAGCGATGACGTCGTGCTTACCCGCTGTTGGATCCTTACTTCTTCCAGGATGAAGACCACAGGATGAGCAAGGCCAATGGCTTAGCACTCTTAAAGGCATGGCCCGCAACCGGAATCAGTAGAAGAATTGTGTACAGAATTGTACTGATTCACGTGGCTAATGCTAAGACCATTGAAAATCACAAAAAAGAGCTAAATCGGCGTGCGAAAAACAAACTAAAAAAGTTTTGTTTGTCGTAATCAGCCGACAATTCAGCTAAGTCAACTACCTACTCGGCAAAGCACCAGGCGGCCGTTTTGCTCTATTGGGGATGGTCAGTTGTGCGCATATTTCGGTCCTTTACGGAGGATCGAACCCATGACTGATAGTGGCTTGTCGCAACTAGCCCGCAGTTTATTCAGCTGCGCCATGGAGGACGGCAGCCGACCAGCACGAATTGTTAGCTGTCCACGATATAGCCCGACCCATTCTCCACTGTCATGCAGGCATCTGCCATGCCGATGAAAGCGGTTGGCTTTTCAGCGTCAGGACTTCCCGGCTACAGAAGCTATGAATCGACATAGCATTTATGGAATCCGTACAAGCGAATTTGTATTACTGATGAGTAGAAGGAAGTCCAACCGCTGTCATCTGTAAGGCTGGTGCAGTGGAGAATATGTCGGGCTAATTCGCAGGTAGCTAACAACTCGCGTTGGTCGACTACCGTCCACCATGGCGCAGCTGAATAAACTGCGGACTAGTTGGGACAAGCCACTAGCAGTCATGGGCGCGATCCTCCGTAAAAGGCTGAAAGATGCGCACCACTGACGAGCCTTAATAGGGCAAAACGGCCGCCTGGTGCTTTTCCGAGTAGGTAGTTGACTTTGCTGTATTGTTGGCTAATTTCGACGAACAAAAATACTCACCACAAGCCTTCGACTCATAAGTAATAAAAAAGTTTTGTTCTACTTTTTCAAAATGTTCCGTTCTTCCTTCGGCACATTACCTGAAGTGTGTTGCTCAGCATCAACTAGCATGCTACGCTGATTATGAAGCGATGACTTTTGCTTATCCGCTGAGCTCCATGGTTTTATGTTGGCTCTGTGTCTAGTTGATAGTCTGTTGAAAATACTACTACTACTACTACTGCTACTATTTCTACTATTTGAAACTGTACAAACCGGACGGAAGTAAAGAGGAAGAAAGTCCATGGTCTTGAGTTCAGGCACGTACGCATGGGCACAATCGGTCTACCGTAAAGTGCGGTGACCATTCCGATAAGATTAGAGCAAGAACTAGTACTGATTAATTAGCAGAGCTGGCGAAGAACACGCTCAATCGTGATTACACCATACGCTGGGATCATGTGAACGTAGCGTAAAGAACAAAGGTGAATGCGCAGAAAATATGTGACGACTTAATATTCAGATAAGAAAGTGTAAGGGCTTATAAAGCATGGTAATATGTAGTTTTGGTCAGCTTGTCAGTGTGAACTTATTAGCTGTAACGTTATTCATTGGCGATTCATCTCCGCCTTGTCGCAGTGTTTTCAAACGGACTTTTGTGGCTTTTTATGGGGAGATCGCCTGCCAGGCAAAAACCCACCACGTCCTGGAAAACTGCCATCTATGCATTCGAATGACAAGCTGCAACTGGCAAGGCTGCTTGTCGCCCGATTATTGGTTCGGTTAGTCGCAGTCAGGATTCGTCCACAGTTTTCGCTGGCTGATACATGATGGGCGCGAAACTGTATGATCCATGGGTCCTGTCACTTCCTGACAGAGTGGCACCGCCTGTACGGTAGGTAAACTATAAATCGAACATGTTGGAATATTTTGTATTGGTTGTCCGTAGAACCGCGTAATGTCTCTGATGTTTAACTGATTATTAGAGGAAGGAGAGTGGCCAAACGCAGTCGTTCAGGCCCGGAAAGGACTGCAAGTTTTCCAAAACAAAAAACCGGAAACCCCAGGGTAAGTTCAGTTGATTAGGGATACTGCTAGCCATGACATAGTGGAAGGTAAAGTAGTGTGGGCTGCTCCGGATGTGGTATGTGAAGATAAGTTTAGTAATGTACATGGCCGAACCCATTTGTTCGTGCCATAGCGAAAGCTAGTTTTGGGTTCTGATTTTGCCATATTCGGAAAATTAGAAAAATCTGCCTTCCGGTCAGATGGAATGCCCGAGATGACATTAAAGTTTAGCGAGTGAACACCGCGTAAAAATTATGTGAATAAGAGGCGAGCTGAACCCAATTGTTAAGGCCTTAATGTAGTGGCATCCATCCAAGATAACAAATAAGTGTTTTGTCCATCAGGTAATTAATAAGACAGTGTGATACTTATCCATCCATTTTCAGTTAGGGGAATATTGTGCTTCGTTAAAGTGTTGAGGTCAAACCATTAGACGTACCCTCGGTTTCTGACCACCGGTTCTGTGAAAATCTTGGAAAAAAGACAACGACCAAAGACGGTCACACAAACAGACAACAACGATGCATCCGGAACTCAGAGAAAAAAGTAAGTCACAAAAGTGCTTTCACTAATGTACCTCATGTTATATGTATCATTATAAGCTAAATGTCTCAAGTGCATGTGTTCCATAAATGCTGTAGGCTACCCTTACCATGAATAGTGGCGCCTCAGTGGGCTGCGCGATGTCGGAGAACGAAAGGCCGGTTCGAAGATTTCGAATTAGTCGGTGGTTTAAGACTATAGTGTTTAATTAAGTAGGGAAGACGAATGCTGAGAGTCAAGGCTAGAAATGAAATAAGCTGGGCTAATAAGGCATAAGCAAGTCCAGCAAAGTTTTAAGAGGAAACAATGCTCTGGGTATGCAGCGCTTAGATCATGTACGTCTCAGTAGTATGAATGCAGTCAAAAAGCACAAATATGGTCAGATAAGCATAGAGCAAGACCCAGCACAGAGATGGCCAGCAGTTGAAAAGCAGTCAGAGACTAAGATAAGGAGAAGACAGAATAGGGTTGAGAAAGTCTTTTATTGACAGAATGGAAAGTCACCGAGGCTTTTGAGGAAGTAAGCACTTCATTAGGTCAGCCGAACCAGGAAAGGTAACGTCTTCGAAATCTAAGTGAATTCGGAGAGCAGGCGGCAAGTCATGCGAGAATGGAGTGGTCAGGTCATTTGGATTGGGACTTACAATAAAGGTAAGAAAGGCTAGAACACTAAGGAGTAAACAAATCAAGCGGGCCCGAGAGGTAAGGAAAACGCAGAGCTCAGTCTGAAGAGCGTGTAGTGATGAAGTCTCCTTTACAAACATGTAGTTCGAGAGTAACATACAGGTCAAGTGAAATAACATCACAGTAGGGCAGTGAAGTTGGCCGTCTGATTGAAAAAGGAATGAAACCAGAAAGAGATATAAAAAGGTTAGGGTCAGGTTGAGTAGGGTTTATTGATAAAGAGTAAGAAAGCCCACGATGCTCTCCAAATAATGTAAACAGTACCATTGGGTACGCCGAGCCAAGAGAAGTAATGTCTCGGAGGCCTAAATAAAATCGAAGAGTGAAAGGCCGTCCGATTAAAAAAGGAATGCAAACTGTAAGCGATATAAGAAAAGGTTAGGGTCAAGCTGCGGAAGGTTTATTGATGAAGCGTGGAAAATCCCATGAGGCTCTCCAAGTAATGTAACTAGATCCATTAGGTCAGCCGAACCAATAGAAGTGATGTCTCAGAAGTCCATATGTATTCGGTGAGTTTGAGGCCGACTAAGCGGGACTGGATTAATCGGGGCTTTTTGATTAGAGTGTACAATGAAGGTAAGAAAAAAGCTATAAAATAACGAAGAGACAAGTCTATCAGCCGATCTAGCTAAGGGCAACAGAGTTAGGTCTGCGGAGCTTATACCGTTTAAGTCTCGGTAGCATCGGAGCACCCAGAGAGAAACAGACTTGTCCGATTAGACAGGATTATGGCAAAGAAGTAAAGCTGGCAGTCCGATTAAAAAAGGAATAAAAAAAGAAAGCAAGATTTAAAAAAGGTTAGCGTCGGGGTGGGAAGAATTTATTTATAAGGTGTGGAGGAGCGAAATAGGCTTTTTAGGTGATGTAAACAGAACCTTGGGTCAGCGGAACCAAGGTTTGTAACGGCGAAGAACTCTGCGTGAAATCGGATAGCAAGTCGATCTGGCAAGATCGGATTAGTCGGCGCACAGTAATAGCAAGTACAATAGAGTCAGGAAAAAGGGCTGTAACAATAGTGGGTGAACGAGTCTAGCAGTATCTCTGGGTAGAAGAACAAGAACGTTGAGCCTGCATAGCGTATACCGCTCACGTCTGGGTAGCGTAGGGACAGTCGGAGAGAAATAGACTGGTCAGTGGGACTAGATCACCACAGGGTAGTGAGAGCAGGCACTGCATTTGAAGGGGCATTGAAACCAGAGCGCCATACGAAATAAGTTAAATAAAATAAATAAAATAAAATAAATACTTTATTCTCGACTATGCGAGGCACGACTATGGAGGCATGATCAGATATGTACAACTGTACAAGCATTTTATGGCAACAGTTTCAGTAGAAAATTGTTCATATGTCGATGATTGGAACTGTACAATGGTGAAAATGCAAAACAATAATTTGGCTGTCATGAGATACGGGACCTCAGTTAATAAAAGCTTGAGAGTCCTGAATGATCCATTGGAAGGTAATGGAAGAGCACGCTCAAGAGATATATGCCAATAGAGTGAGTTCGTGCGCAAGTAAGGTAAAGGTCAACGTATCGTAGGAAGTAAAAAGACGAGTAGATGCAGATGTAGGAGCTCCAGTGTAACGATCCTATCTAGAATTGTGAGTCTAGTTGAACTGCCAGTGTGAAGTTGTGGACTGTGACTTTATTAGGTGGCGAGTCACATACGCCACGTTGCAGTGTTGTTAAACGGACATTTGTGGCTTTTTATAGGGAGAACGCTTGCCAGGCAAAAGCCCACCACGTCCTGAAACACTGCCGCCAATCCATTGAATGGCAACTTGTAACTGGCTATGTTTCTTGTTGAACGTTTGTTTACTCGGTTATTCGCAGTCAGGTTGAGTCCCATTTTTTGTTGGCTGATACCATAGCTGGTTGCCTATTCCGTTCCTGGGTTCTGTCCATTGGTAGGTCGGGTACTAAACATTCTTTCTGAAGATGATGTGTTGGTCCTTTGCAGAACCACGTGAAATCTTCTCAGATTATGTAAATTTGCCGGGGAGAGAAGAATTCGTGTCCAGCTACCCTCGCTGGACATCGGTGGTTGTGTGCAGATGCTTTGAGTGGAAGTAAAGCCATGGTCCAGGTAAGTTTTGTGCGTTATTTCGTCCCATCCCAGATGGAGGCAGTTCCTCAGTTCAGTCCCGAATCTCCTACCTTAGAGAAAAGGGAGAGAGGAACAGGCCGAGAGAAGACCGAAACGGACAGTCAACGTACCTAGCATTGGATCAAAATTCTACTTTAAGACATTTACTTGAGACAACTATTGTACAATGTGTAACATATATTATGCTAAAGATGTTTTTAATTACGCAGAAGGCATGGCCTAATGGTTAAAATACGTTCATGTGCATAAGGGTAAAAAGCAGGATTCCGGTACGAAATTCATGAGGTATAAGCTAACGATGTTCGAATTCTACCTGAGACTAGAAGGTGGGTGGGTAGGCACGATTGGTGGTTATCGGAAACCAAAAGTGAGTGACGATGTGGCCGATGTGGCTCCACGAGATAAGGATTTCCTAAGACACAATAACTAAAACGTACATGGATATATGAAGATAGGAAGCTGAGCATACTAGAAGCAGGCTAAGATTAAATGGATATGAAAGGAAGACTAAGTGTTGAAAGTAAGACGATCAAAAGATAGCGATAATGGACCGGGTTGCAGTAGCCAACAGTGCCTTTTGGTTAAATCATTCTAGTTACTATTGAATAACAACCGTGTAAGAAGCTAGGACAGCAAACAGCTAAGCTGTGACAAATTATAACAAGAGCATAAACATTCTACAGAAAGACGACACTTAGCGAGCAACAGGTATTCGCAAGCTTTAATAGAGCCTACAGCTACCAGCTGCCGTTGATCAGAGATATTGGCTTTAGGAAAGGATATATCAGTGGCTGGTTTACCCATATCAGTAGGACGTTTGACCACTACTGCATACCTACACTTTCAATAGGTAAGTGGACGAGCGAGCGGTTAGAGATAAATACCTAACAGAAAAAAGTAGGGCAGCAAAGAGGTGACTTCATACTTACATAGGGCAAACAATGATTAGCTGCTATCAAGAAGAGTTGACGCGAGTAAGACGAACGACGGATAACGACGCGCTAGGAGATATATAAGTGGCCAGCAATAGAGTTCGGATTAAGCCTTCAGTAACAAGTGGATCCTACGATGGCACAAAATAGGTCAACAAACAAGCTGAGCTGTGACGCAAACAATCCAAGAGAATAAACATTGTATGAAAGGAGCGACTCCTAGCAGACTCCGGATATCCGCAAAGCTAGTAGAAGCTATGACGACTAGCTGCTGCTAAGCAGAGATAGTAACTATAGAAACGGATGTACCAGTAGATGGTGTAGCCACATCATTAAGACGTTTGATTACTACTGGATACCTACAGTTTCGATGAAGAAATCAATATGCTAGCGAAGCTTAGAGGGACAGACGTCGGAGAAAAATGAAGGCTGGAGAGTCAAGGAGTGGCTCCTTGCAAGCTACATGGATCCAAAAATGAGTACCTACTGCAAGAAGAAGATTTGCAGCGAGTTATAAGAACTACGCGTAACAGCGCGTTAGAAGAGAGATGAATGTCCAGCGACAGAGTTCCGATTAAGCCTTCGGTTACTACTGGATACTACGGTGACATAAAATAAGTCAACAGACCAGCTGAGCTGTGAAGCAAACAACACATAACGGCGTGCTAGGAGATTGATGAATTGCCAGCAATAGAATTCAGATTAAGGCTTCAATTATTAGTGGATCCTACGGTGGCACATAATAGGTCAACAGACTAGCTGAGCTGTGACGCAAGCAATCCAAGAGAATGAACATTGTAAGAAGGGAGCGAGCTACGGATATCCGAAAAGTTGAATTGAGGCTATGGCGACTAGCATTTGCTAAGCATAGATAGTGGCGGTATAAAAGAATGCATCGGTGGCTGGTGTAGCCATATCATTAAGACGTTTGACCAATACTGGACACCTACAGTTTCAATAAATACATCCACAGACGAGCGGGGCAGTGGAGCAACTGTGCGCAGTGTACAAGAGTTATGTATTGTGACGTAGACAGTCCCAGAGAGTAAAGGAGAGTCCTTTGGTTAGGCCTGTTTTGGATATTTTGGGTTTTCAGACGTAGAGTTGCTCTGAGCCGAGCAGCGTTTGCCCGACGGGTGAACTAAGTTGAGTCGCGTACATGGGACTGATTGACGCGGTGTCGGTTAAAGTCCCAATGACTGCGAGATTCGTAAGGCGGTCGATTAGACGGTTTCGCTTAACGTCGACGAGTAGGTCGTAAGGACGTAAGAAATCGAGACCAAGGATAAACGTTTGAACATCCGCAACGAGGAATATCCATTTGAAAGTGCGTCGGAGGCTGAGATTTAGCGTGCGCGAGTGTTGACCATATACGCGGATAATGGTCCCGTTAGCTGCGCGCAATGAGCTAGTCACCTTTTCGGTCGGGTCGTTTGGATCACGCGGGAGAACGCTGACTTCTTAGCCAGTATCGACGAGATAGCGAACTCCAGTTCTACGAGCGGTGACGAAGAAAGGGCGACTGCGTTGACCAGCTACGTCCGTCGCCCCTACGTGCTGGTCCGCCCGTTTCCATGCTGCCGTCGTTTGAAGGAACGGGGTGGGCAACATGATTTAGCTTTATGGCCGAATCGTTCGTGGTACCAGCAGTAACCGTTTCTATTCGGTGATCACGAAGGAGAATTCGAACGTGAACGCGAGCGGCTCCTAGAGCATTTACAGCGGTTATGTCCGGAGGCCGAAAAGCCTGCGAATTGTCGAGTCAATGTTGCCATCTGGGATTTAAGCGTAGCGATATCGTCGTCCGGTTTCGTCTGTACCTGCGAAACCTGGCCGTAAGACTCCTAAATTCGGTCGGCTGTAGCGGCCAGTTTGGATAAAGGGGCATCCTCACTAGCGCAGAGGATGTGTAGCATCTCGCGCAGAAGTCGTTGCAACCACATTTCCCGAAGAAAAGAATCATCTATCGAAGTGGGTTTAGCTAGGCTTTGCATTTTTCGAAGCAGCTGAGACGGCCTAAGATCGCCAAGATCGGTTTCGTTGGAGTTTCGCAACTCGTTGTCGATCGGATAAGCCTGTTCTTCTCAGAACAGCTGTCTTGACTGCATCGTAAGTCTTGGTCGTCAGGAAGATCTAGAATGTCATCAATGTCATCGATGACATTTAGCGGAAGCGCGGAAACGACAAGGTGGAACTTGGTCTTTTCGGACATAATACAACGCAAAGAAAGTTGCGACTCTAGCTGACCAAATCAAGACTTAGGATTAATCTCGCGAAAAGGTGCGATAGGAAGCGTAACTGTGCCGATCTAAACATCAGAATCTACGCGAAAAGTTTCCATAGCAAGCAAAAGAGCGAGCCAGCGAGATTAAACCGGAAAATGAAAAGTTAAAATCAGACGGTTAGCGAAAAAATGTAGCCAAATCTGAAAGGAAAGGTTAGCGAAAACTCACCGGATAATGACCAAAAGTCGGGGTCACCAATAAAGCAAGAAACAGGATGGGTACGCTTTAGAACCAATACGCGAATATAAGGCCAACCTCCGATGAGTGGAGAACACCAAAAGTAACGATAGGAAAAATTTATTAAGTAGGGCGAAACGCTATCTATTGCTAAACGTAAGGCCCGGAAGATAGCTAGTTAGAGGAAATATGTAGTCGAGTGCGCGGAGAGCAGAGGTGGCCGCGAAGCCGATGAGCGTCGCGCTGTTTGAAGGCGGATGCCATGTTGACTTAAACAAACGCGAGCAACGTTTAAACAAGCGAGCGGCTAATTTGCCATGTACATCGAGAAAATATAATTTTGTGATTTTGTAATATTTTACGCAGCATGCGGCAGCCAAACAGGGTAATCTCCAGGTCACTACAATGTTCCCAAAGTTCGTCCTCCGGTGTATTGGTGTTAAAGAGCTCGCATATAGGCAGGGTAGCAAGGTGTCTATGTAGGGCTGATCGGAACTGTGCAGTATTCTCGGGTGCCCTTATTTGTAATGGTAGCTTGTTCCAGACTCGAGCGAATCTGTAGATAAAGACGTTGTTACGCAAGTTAGTGCGGGCTGTGGGCAGGGTAATGTTTAAGGGTCTATGGCGGAGTGGATACCGAGAGTCACCGTTTTGTTGGATGAGTCCTTCAAGGTTCGTATTTGGGTTGTTTAACGTCTGGAAGAAGAAGGTGAGGTTGAGTCTCATTCTTCTTAACCATAAAGGTTCAAGACCAAGGAGCTTACAGCGCTCACGGTAGTTGAGAGTGGAAGGGTAAAGCAGGCGCTTTGTGAATGAGCGTTGTACTTTCTCAATTGCTATTCCGTCACTCTTTCTGGAGTTGGTAAATATTATTGAGCAGTATTCCAGAAGAGGTCTAGCGCATATCTTGTATAGAGTGAGTCTGGATTCGGTTACGAGCATTCTCTTGCAGATAAGACCAATGAGGGATCTGGCTTTCACTACACTATAGCTAATTTGTTCTGAGAAATTTAATGAGCTTGTACAGTGTACTCCGAGAGCCCTTACGGTTTGACAGATGGCTAGTGAGACGCCATTCTGGGTTAGCACACTAGGCGGCACAGTGCATCTGTACGACAGAACGCTGCACTTTGCAGTAGAGAAGTCAAGCTTCCAAGTGTTGCACCAAGAGTCTAAGGCTTTAAGGTCATTTTGAATATTGAGGAGATTGCTCCTTAGGTTACCCGGGTCAAAGATGAATACGACTTTGAAATCATCGGCGAACAGGTACGCCTTTCCATATTCAAAGACTTGAAATATGTCGTTAATTTAAAGTATGAAGAGTATAGGGCCCAGTACACTTCCCTGAAACACACCACTCGTGACTGGTTTCGGTGAGGATTCGAAGTATCCTAGTCTCACCGACTGTGTTTGACAGGAGAGATAGGAAGAGAACCAGGAATGCAACTGGTCCGATATACCGTAAGAAGCCAATTTAGTTAGCAGTACATTATGAGGAACTCCGTCGAACGCTTTTCTCATGTCCAAGAAGATGATGATCAGAGCTCTCCTGCAATCAACCATGGCGGTAACATTGTTCAGGAACTCCAGCTGGCATGTTTGACAGGATTTAGACGGGAGAAATCCATGTTGGGATTTGTTGATGAGGTTACGATGTGTCAAGAACCGTAGGAGCTCTTCCTTGACGATCCTCTCCATCACCCGTGAAGCGAATGGGGTGTGACTAGTGGGTCGGTAGTTTTCAATGTTTTGACGGCTTCCCCTTTTGTGTCTTGGCATGACTACTGCATGTTTCCAAGCGGAGGGAAATGTTCCGTGTTTCATGGAAAGGGTAAAGATTGTAAGAAGCAGGACGGTTATATCTAGGCCACCTAGAATTAGCAGAGCCGATGGGAGGCCATCAGGTCCGGCCTGGAAGGATAATTTGAGGACTTGAACTTCTCGAGTAATGGAACGCAGGTCAAATGGTACTGCGCGTAAAGTATCATGGGTGCAACTAGGAATATTATAGGGCAGGGTCAGGTTAGCAGAGGTGAAAGAGTCGCAGAAGTAGCGGTTCATGACCTCACATATTTCAGCTTGGTTACTGGTAACTAAGTTGTCTGGACGAATAATCCAGTTAATGGAATTCGAAGGGGGGTTGCTTCTGCGCCTCCTCAGGGAATTGAGGGCTTTGATACGGTTGATAGAGTTTGGGGCAGTTTGTTCTTCGGACAGATTTGCGGTAGTTTGTGAATTTCTCCACTCCAACAGGACTTCATTGATGCGAATAAGGAGGAAGTAATCTTTGGTCCTGCTGTACTTCGAACGTAGCTTTTTGAGCTTAACGAGCAGTTTGCGAGGGGAGCTGCGACCTGCGGTGACTGTATTGCTTGTTCTTTCGTTATAGGTGCAAGTATATCCAGGCAGTAAGTGAGATTTCTATATAGTACAGAAAAGGCAGTGCCCGCATCTGTAGCCAGAAATAATGCATCCCAGCTGATGGATCTCAGCAGTAGAGCAACGTTTGTCCAATTGAAGCGTTTGAAGGGCTGAACAGAACACGCTGTTCTGGTCACTGGTGGACGAGTGATGGGTAGCTGGAAAGAGAGTTTTACTATTTTGTGATCGCATCCAGGGAGATTATCAAGCACGTTAGCAGATGCATGTGCAACTCCGTTTGTAAAAAGTAAATCTAAGGTGTTATTGTGCTTAGTTGGTGCCTGCACGTGTTGAGTCCACCCAAATGCATATGTGGTGTCCACAAAGGCACGGTATTTGAGTGGCGCAGATTGCTTTTGCCAGACCACTTGTGGCATGTTAAAGTCACCACAGATTAGCTTCTAGTGAGTAGGCAATAAGGATACTTCGGTGAAGAGTTCCACTAGATTACGTATACCGATTGTGTTAGTGTGTGGAGGGTTAAACAGACAGCCAATTAAGATATCGTGCTGTCCCCTACTAGTCTGAATCCAAACCGAGTCTTCCAAAAGGCCGATTAAAAGTTCTTGAAACGATGGCGCCCCGAAATCGTCACGCACGTAAGTGAGGCATCCGCCACCTCGGTGGCTGGTACGTCCATTGCTGAAGGAGGTGTAGCCCGAGATTCGCAGCTGTACATCGGGAGTGTTAGCATCATGCCACGTTTCTGTGATGAGCACTACCTGGAGGGCAGATAGGATAATGACGGGGTTGATAAGGTGCATCTTATGTTTGATGGACCTTGCGTTAAAGAGAAGTAGAGTGAGTGCCTCATTGCAGAAGTGAGCATCTGCTGCATTACCAGAGACAGAATTAATCTGAGTGGTGTGCGTGGGTATAGTTGCTGTTGTCTCAAAAGGAATGATAAGAGTTATAAGGTTACTGAGGTCAGACAAAATCTTACTGTCTGCGTCATCATAGAGCAGGTCGGGTTAAAGGGGTGGAACTGCTTGGTTACCACGCTGAAACGAAACAGAGGAGACGGGTTTGTGGGTGTGGGGAAGGTTATTGGCGATGGCTAAGGTATTGGCGGGGTTATGTTGTACGAAAGCAGTAGAGGATGGAGTACAGTGGGCGTGCAGTCCTGAGGGGCACGTTTCTGCCAGATGTGGGTTGGTTACTGTTGTGTCTGTATCGCATTCCAAGACTCGGAGACGGTTGATGGCATGTTTGCGTGCAATGGTGAGTCTCCTGGTTAGGTCGTCGGTTGGATGCGAGGAAGACGAGCTCGTATGTGTGGCAAGAAGTGTCTCAGGGGGAGCAAAAACTTGCGTTGCCGTTAAGTCGGGGCCGTTGAGTTGCTCAGCGGGGGAACTTTTGGGCATGTTTTCCTTGAGAGATAGGGACTGATAATGCATGCTATTTCTGGAATTAGTTTTTAATGAGCCGACGACTATATGAGTTGTTAGAGGGGTGGGCAGCGATTGCTCAAGGGCATCGGTGGGATGTTTAAGTGCCTGTAAAGTTGGTAGAACGCAGCCACGTCCAATAGTCTCGTGACTTGTGGCGAGCCGTAGCCCGCCGTATTCCATAAAAAAGGAGCGGGGATGCGTACTGACGTGTTCGGCAGTTCAGGAATAATTGGGCTTGTAGGGCGCGGGCGGTTAATCTTGGCAGGCGAGGGTGGGGTGGTGTGTTTCGTTACTTCGTGGAGTGTTCTATAAGAGGCAGGTTTGTAGCGGGGTACCTGCAGTTGATTA
Source organism: Dicrocoelium dendriticum (assembly GCA_944474145.2). Classification (NCBI taxonomy): domain Eukaryota; kingdom Metazoa; phylum Platyhelminthes; class Trematoda; order Plagiorchiida; family Dicrocoeliidae; genus Dicrocoelium; species Dicrocoelium dendriticum. Next base: position 1,399,642 of record OX104068.1, on the reverse strand, counting down.
TAGTTACTGTCCGCTTGATAGCACCGCGGAAATTGCGGCCTTAGGGAGTAGGGTGTGGATTCACCAGCGAACCTTGTTGTATTGGACAGTCTTGGGTTAAAAGACTGGTCGGGCTGGGTGCGGTGGAGTGGGGCAGGGGTGTTGCTTGCGTTAGCGCTACCGGGAGCGGGGCGGGAGTAGCGCATGTTTTGGCTGTGGCTGGGGACATTGGCTTTTATACGGCGAGCAGTTGGAGTTGGAAGCAAGTTTGGCTTTCTGGGGGACTGCACTTGTTTGTTGGTAGTCGTGGTCTTTAACAGTGGTACATAATCGTTAGATATTGCCTTTAAGTGTGCCATCTGTCTGTTCTGAGATGAGCAATTGTTAGGTAGCACGGAGGGTGTGAATTACCTGTTTTCCTTCGGACGTTCTTCGGGTTGAAGTCCCGGCACGTCGGAGTTGTGAGAGGCAGGCTTTTTAATGCGCCTTAGTTTTGGGCGGTTACGAGAGAGTACCTTAGTAGTCAGTGGAGTGCTTGTCATAGGCTAATTGGATGTGTTACCAATAACTTCATCTGTCTGAAGTTAAATAAATAAATAAATTGTGTATTCTCGACTAAGCGAGGCACGCCTGCGCAGGCATGATCATGTTAAGAGTACAAAATGTGATCAGGCCTTCAACTCTGCTAGCGACAAATACTCACCACGGGAAACAAGACACTAGACTTTGTCACGCAGTTCACTGCTGACATACGTCATGTCTCAGGTGTCGACAATCCCGTCGCCGACGCTCTCTCACGCGTCAACCTCACTCTGCAGTCTTTGCCTACCGTCGACCTTGCCGTAATGGCATCGGCTCATTTCAATACTATTATAACAACCACCCTTCCCCCCCCCCCCCCCCCAGTTTCCCCCCTTCTCTTTATGTTTCAACATGTATAAAGCCTCTGACGTACATACGCACAGAGTACCTAATCTTTTCACCAGTGATTAGTACTCTATACCGCCGCTGGTGTGTGATGTGTGTGCCATTCTACTGTGATTTACGCAGAATATCTACCTCTTAGTCATATAACAACTTGAGACTCATCACGTCCATACCAACGATCAACTTGTCTATCAAGATCTTTTGTATGATTACTAGGATGTCACTTTCATTACACTTGTACAATACAATTTGTCACTACACTTTTTCTCACTTTCGTTAGTGCCCTTCTGTGTCCTTCTATGTTTCTTATATAATTTAACTCGTATATCATCCTAACGTGTGTTTCCGTGTCCGGCGCACAACAATCACGCTATCCTTGTTATTTTAACTATAATTGTATTGTTCCGTTGTTGATGAGCAGTGTGTCCATGGATCCTCTCTTTATGTGCGCTCCTTCCTGTCGCGTTACAGAGACAGACTCGCTCCCCCCCCCCCACCACGACTTTTACATGTGTTACATGTCTAACTAGTACTATGTGCTCTTAACATGTGTCGCTGTGCACATATTGTCACATTGCCGCGTCGTGAGTACATTCTCCAGTTGGATGTGTTGGTCACTAGCCCTCTCTATCACTGAGTTTATTTCACATATTTCACTGTAAGAGTATGTGTCCACGATTATTCTGTCCCTGCCTTCTTTCATGTGTATATTTCCACCCCCCCTGTCTCCTCTATCACATTCTTTACAATTGTGTGGTACACACGCAGCGCATCACTTGCCCCCCTCCACTAGTTCTTTTTTATCGTGTCCACACGTATAGTCACTTATCCGCGAAGCTTTACAAACAGCCGTATTATCTGTCACGACATGTTCATTAGTATTTATGTTCATATTGTCCTTTGTACTCTACCCCATATAACTCACTACTACTTGTGGATCCTCTGTCTCACATTCTCTTCTTCACATGTTCTATTATTTTTTTTTTTTTTTTGTGCTTATTTAATGAGCCCACACACTCAACAATCTACTTGACTTCTTCCCACGTAAGTATAGACGACCTTTTGTCTACAATGTCATTGTTACAAATGTGGGATCACTTTCTTCCCCTCTGTCTATTTGTTTATTAACGTCACTACGAGCTTAACTACCACCTATTGACATCCAACTACCTCCTTTTTATTAGCGAATCCCTTTTTATCGCGATGTCGAGCCTGTGAAATGATTCTTTTTGTAATGTGACTTTTTGTTTCCTGTCAGTTCGTACTTCCTGTTTCTTAGATCACGCACTTCACTCCTGGTCTAGACAAGTCATGCACAGTAACATGTTCCATTTATTGTGAACCTATTAGGCTGTTGAACGCGCCGTACCAAAAACAATAGTTCACATGTCACTGTCTAACAATTTTATGTCCATATATGTTTTCTTTATTCAAATATCGACATAATCCCCCCCCGCCCTCTCCCTTATGTTAGTTTATATGTGCACTATTAATAGTTGTGTGTCACACCTGTCACTACAGCACGATTCATTCCATACCCCGGCACTTGTAATATTCTCTACAAAAATTCTTTCGAATCTGACGATCGGTAGAGGTTAATATTCTATAGTTTGTCAAAAACTTACCCATGTTCAATATCACTCGTGTGTTCTATGCTAGTATTTATCAGTCCTAATCATTGCATGTTTTCTCCCTCCCGCTTCCTTCCACCCTTCTGTTAGATATTACTTCTCGCGTTATTGAGCCCTCAATGTTATCAGTATGTCAGACCCGGAGCCGCCCACCTTCCTATAGTGTGACATAGGTTCGTATCACATCATGCCCACCCCTCTGTGATTGTCACATCTGTCCCCACGATGCCACTAGCCTGAGACATACTACCTGCACCGACTACACACGTCCTGTTCCTACGCACATACGACGTAGAGCACACACGCCACAGGCCTGACGCTAGACCCACATATGTAACCCTCTAGTCCTATAATATCCACCCACCCAATTGTCTACCACGATCCTGCTCATGTGACGCAGCGCTTCGGGTCACCGTTGAGAGGACTGACCTAAAAGACGCATTATGATTCTTGTTGTGTTATGTAAGACGTACCACAGCATGTGTGCCACCTCATGTACATCAACTGATTGTATTCCATCGAACACATATTACATGATCTGTCATGGGAGAAATTGCGGTTAATCTGATTGATTTGCGCGATCCCGTTCACGCACTCACACACATTGAGTACAGCTTTCATCACCGACAAGACAAGCACCCGGCACACATTGTATTCTGCTTGACTCATTCACTCCTCCTGTGTTCGCCCCTGCGTTAATATATCATGTCTATACCGTTGCACCACTCTCGTCCACCTAAGTTATACACTGTCGTGCTGCCCTACAACCCCTCCCCCCTGATCGCCTCTCGTCTATTAGCATTCGACGTGATCACAGACCCCAGTGTCGAGACCAACAGCACACCTCACCACCCCTTGATTGTGTCAAGTGAGTCTATTTATCTGATTTTTCTTATACTCGTATTGCTAACGTCTTTGTGTTTACACAGATATTCGCACCTTTGTATACTATTGTGTATGTCGTTTGCCTTTTTATTCCATGGTCTATGATCTAGTCTTGTGTGTGTTGTTCTCCATCCCACCCACCAACCCCCATATGTGTTTGGTAATCCAACCACTTCCGCACCACACATATACCTACACACGTCACTACAAACCTTTTAAAAACTATATCAATACGACTTGTGAAGATATAGAGCACCTTATTTATCATGATGCTATGTGCGTTTATTAAGTCTGTGTTCCGCCATCACTCTTCTTGCTCCCATGACAGACCACGCTAAGTGAGCGTTATCCCTCTCCAGTATCCACTGACCCTTTGTTCGCACCACACCACGTTTGTGTGTCTTCCTTCAGCTACTCCCGCATCACACAATGTAATGTCTACTCCATTATACACTAGAAACGTGAGTGTCAACACGCTCTACCTTCTAGAGGTCGTAACATTACCTCAGTACCGTTGAGGACGCCTTTGCACATAATACTTGTGATTAACCACCTATCCATAATACACATCAGATACAGACCTACACGCTGAGTATATTCGTTTGTGAACACCGAAACATAGTCCTTAGTGTATACCAAACTAAAGACATATGAAGGATGTATTACCAGCCATACAGCACCACACATCGCACACTATTGATCGACACCAGAAACCCCTCAAAGTAACACACAGAATTTTGTGATTGCACCGACTCACTTGAATATAGACTAGCGAGAGATAGGGCACACAGCAGGCACAGAACGAATAGGGTGGAGACAGCACGGGAGATTATGTGTTCGTGTGGAGGACACCGAGGGGACACCAGCATTGGATATGTAGTACCGCTGGGGTACGCAGGCATAAAGAGACTATAGACGCATCTTACATCAGGAAAGGGGTGATGTCGCGCCGGCGCCATACGTGGCCGATAGTTAGCAAAAGCGCCCCGAACTTTCGCTATACGGTTCGTGATCTTATCTTCAATCCAACGGGCGCTGATACAGCTTCCCAGGTAGTTGGACATTTTAACAATCTAGCTGATTTCCAAAAACCGTCGGCGTCGGAAGCGGTATAGACAAATCTTAGAGGAACGCTTTGCACCTCAAGGCTGCAAAGCAAAGCCCGAAGTGATGGACAACCGGTGCCAATCTGTCCAGTGTCTCTTAGCACGTTTTTGAGCTGGCACAGATTATGGCGATGGAAAAACACTAATAAATGACTGACTGCATGTAGTGGTACCTAGTTTCTTGGCACTATGTAACTGTTCAGTGTATAGGCTTTACAGATGCCTTCTCACATCACATCACAAGTGTAACTCAAATTACCACTACAGCGTACGACGAAGAACTGTCTGTAGAGCACATGGTCCAAAGCGTCACAAGCGTATCCGCAACGTTCTACGAAAAGTATGGGTTCTGGAAAGATGCATAGGTCAATGGTGAAACAAAGAACAATTGCTTTAATTATGCGTGTTGTAAGTCGTCAAGAAACGGGTATCAGCTTTGATAAAGCGTAAATCAACTGGATTATGATGTACGACAAGGAACAGTTAGTTTATACAGCAGCGTACCAAAAAAGGAGGCAAAAGCAAGAATAGGCGAAGTGCAAAACATGCAAAATAGGTGCTGCGAGATTGTAAAGGTACTGCTGACGCTGAGGCGCCCATACATAAATAATCAGAACTCCGTTAGGTATGTGAAAACTAAGGAAACAGGAAGCTAGAACTGTGGCATGCTTGGTACTCGTTAACCCGGGATATATTCCGACTTATAAGGAAAGAAGCAAGCCCATGCAGTGACATCCATTAGGCTATGCAGGCGGATCACGAGCTGAATAGCAGAAACGTTGGAAGGGAGGTAATTTCAATCTAGTAATAGAGAAGCTAGCCCTCAGATGATAAAACTAAAATCGTCCTTGGTTCACCATAAAGCAAAAGAGACGGGCTATGTTAGGCTAAATTAGTGCTAAACATTGGGCTATTTGCTAAGCAAAGTGAGATTAAAAATGAGGTACGGACACATGCAACAGCATTCAGCAGGGTAAGATAGGAGCAAGACGGAGATGCGTCAGAGACCGACAAAGTTGAATGCAACATGCGTTGAGCTATAGCCCTGAGATGATTGGTATGGTGGTCAAAGCTAACAATAAAACAAAGTCTGAGAAGCCAAAAGTTGTAGAGGTGATCAATAAAACTGTCCAGGCACATTAGCGGGTATTAGCCAGAACGATGGATTAGATTATAAAAATTAATTTAGAGCAAAAGTAACTAATTGCAAGTTCAGGAAATAGAAGAGTGCAGCAGCAGATTCAACCTACCGTTCCATCGCCTAAAAGATTGTGGTGAATCTAGATCCAGTATGACAACCACTTACACACTAAGCCTTCTTGCTACCATACACTTCATCAAATGCATCAAAGAGCGCAACCTCAGCAAGAAAGTACGGTCATCCTTGGATACTGCATCGTTTAGAGGGTCGCCTGTACTGGGAGCCCAGAGAGCGATTCGAAAAGACAGATAGAGATGCAGGGAAACTTTTATTGTTACAGTAAAAGACTCCCTGTTATCTAGCTGTAATGAAACGACATCGTGAACGCTCTAGCTAGGGGAAAGGAGCATGCACAGCACACAAGGCAGTCGCGAGTTGCAACCGAAAAGAGCGCCAAGCAAAAATGGCGATGAGCAAGTCAAGCATTCGAACTCAGCAATCAGTTCAACAAACCACACCGGTCTCCTAGGTGTAAAATAAATAATTTTAGTTAGCATTTTACACCAGCAAATCGGTGAATCTCCAGACTGCTACAGTGGCGTGTTACCAACTTGCCACTTTTCGAGACAATCCATTACCTTTGCTCCTACATGAAAGAAACATAAAAGAAGATGTGCATACCGCTGTATGGGTTGTAAAGCCACATATTGCGTGACCCTTAGTACGTACGGTTCTTATTACATTTCGCTCGCTATCGACAAAATGATGGTGCAGCTATGGGATCACCATTAGGTCCGTTGTTAGCTGATGTCATCATGGCGAAATTAGAGAATACCAAGCCACATGCGATCACCGACTTTGAATGCTTCCACCGTTATATGGACCACATATTTGCCGTCGCTGTTCAGGCGGTTGACTTAGACGCTGTTATTGAGCGTAATTTTATTGGGCCTGTGCAGCACTGCATTTTACCTACGAGAAATAATTGAACGATCAGCTACCGTTTCTTGTTGTCCTGTTAACTAGAAGTGCAGAAAACTGGATTCAAAGGCAGGTATCTAGGAAGAAAATCCGGAGCCTCCAGTATACGAATTTCCACGGTTCCAGTTCTTTGTGATATAAGCGGAGCATAATGTGCTGTCTAACCAAAGCTGCCGGCAAGATCTGTTCGGAATACCCGTTGGATACCGAGTTGGCGTTCATACAGAACTTCCTGCGCGGAAACGGATATTCTGAGCTTTCATTCCTAGGAACAGTCAAGACAAGACCGAAAAATCCCGACAGCAGAAGAAAGCGATTCTTATATGACTAACTTTAAAGGTCGTTACTGCTAAGCGCTTAACTAGAACCCTTTTAACAGCTGTTAGCCAACTTTCCCAGCAGCCAAACTGTGGTGTAGCTTTTCAACGGAGCCAATAATTCGTATTCACAACGCAGACAAGTTGCTGACGCTTCCCGCTTCTATGATAATTTATCACTTGTAGTCTGCCAGTGGCCCTACTTACATTGGTCGAACGGCGCGACAACTTTTAAGCGCATCAAGGAGCACCTACCACACTGGTTGCGTCGAGATGGTACTTGAGATATAGCCAGCTCTGTCATGGCTCATCTTGTATGTAATGGGCTAAGGTTGTCTAAGTCCTTTCATTTTCGATGCCATACAGTGTCCTTTCTATTCAGTCGAAAGGCTTTCGAATCTGCACCATTGCTACTGCCGGGGCCATCAGCATTCTGTTGTATCATTTACATAGATGTGTACAATTTTCTGGAAATTTTTAAGCTACCTTGGTTAGACAACGGTTCCTCATAAGGGCAACTGCAATTGCGCAAATACACCTTTGTCCTAGTTTGTCGTTGGTTGCTGGTTCATGCCTTAGGTCGGCACGTGATCGAACTGATTTGATCTGATCCAAGCAACCTTTAGGTTGATTGCTATTTCACCCATACGGTTGTGCTGGTCTGAGGATGAATCATCATGCACATTTGTTTACCTTTGTTTTTTCTTGATAGTTAACTTGGAATGTTTCAAGTAATTTTTACTGGCAACTCATCTAATTACCTGGCTATTCTTTCTGTGCATCCCATTTCTTGTCGCCTACGTTTTTGTTGACTTTGTAAATAGCTTTTCTATGCCCGTCCATTTGCTGCGGCTGGTTTAAGCTGGTAAAACAGCAGCATTAATGCGAACAACCTTGTATGTGGGATATTAATGCAACGTATCCGGGGCCGAATGTTTCGGGTTTTGTTTGCTTTTCTGGTGTAGGAATACTTTGTGTCCATATACGCCAACTGGATTACAATCGCAGTGCTGATTGCAGGTGAATAGTTTTGTCGTAAAAATACATGATCCTGATAAGCCTTTGTTGGTTATTTGTCCCATGTCAGGCAAAACGCAGCTTTATAGTCCCTTCCTCGATCCTGAAGTAATACCAGACCTCAGAGAAAAAGAAATTTAGGAACCAGCCGAGCATATACCGCAAAAGCGGCTATGCAGCTAACCAGTATGAAAGTCCTACATAATGACATTTAGACTTGTGACAAACTAATGTACATGTGCAACAATGGTAAACCTAGTGTACTTGTCAACCATGCAACAGAAAGATATGGCCGCATGGCTAGATTACTGTCAACTACATATGGTGCAAAGCGTGTTTCCTCAAAACATGTCTCGAATTTTTATTTTGTGGTGATGGTAACTATGTGTGGGAAGAAAAAAGAAAGAGTTCAAATACATGACGGTTATTTAATGGTGTAGGAACAGCAAAACGTCACCTCAAGTAACTACGAAGCTTGGAATAACTAAGTATTCATAGCTAACGATGAGAGCCAAGGTTAGTTCATTGCTAATACCGCAGTTGAAAGATGAAACCTAGGTGCGGCTCAAAACTGTTCAAAGGATCTAGACGCATGTACACGACACTTCCGGTGCAAGGGAGACGTGCGCAATGGCTGCTATAAGGGAGGAATAGTAAAGTGAGAGCTTTGCTTACTATTTTATACCATGTGGTCATAAGTAGTGTTTGTACTTGGCAGCGTGTGCGTGCTTATCGTTTAATCCTGTGCTCTGTGTTAACTTGGAAGTATCCCTACACATTCTCGTGCCACGTCTTCGGAACTACACTCAAACGAATCGGATCACTGAGCTATATCTAACGGCGTCTATACTTTTGAATTAAGTCCAACGACACGCTGGTATATCACCAACAACATCTTCGGAAGCCTATTTACTAAGGCTAACCTGAGTAACTTTGCTTATTTGAGTTTCATCCGTACCTTTGAGATACCATTCAACAGATATACTTTAAGACTGTCAGACAGTATATAACTTAGGATTGTGCACCACGGTATACCATAGGTACAGGCATTTTTGTCATCTCACCTCACCACCGTATTTTTACGTGAATTTCACTGCACAAAGCCTGTGTGCTTTTGGCTACTCGGGCGCCTAGTGACGCACCACCACTAAACCCGCTGACCGGAGCAGACAACAGCTGGCCCAAACGGTGTGACCAACGACACCTAAAAGTGCATACCGACCATTGATCCATGGGCCGGAGAAGTTTGTCATGCGGGAAACCAGTGAGCTACAAACCTAAGGTCAAGCATAGCTCAGACAAGCGGGGAACTGAAATCCGCTCGAAAATCACGTGTTTGCGCTGTGCCAATTCTTACGATGCAAAAATGTGAAAACCATACTTAACGGAGCTAACAGCGTATCGACAGGTAACTTGTGGTTTTGTGGCTTAGGTTCAGATAGTCCGATAATCAAGATTGTTTACGTGCTTACGACAAGGTTTGAAGCATTGGCTGTTACGTCGGCACACATAAAGGAACTGCTCGCGGTTTTATGAAGGAAAATTTCAGAACTCGACTTGCAGATTAGTGCAATACGTAGCTCGAATCCCCGAACTGTTAAAAGGCAAAACGCTCTAGCAGCAACACTACCCAATCCAGCAAAAGGCAAGCACCTTTAACCAAAAACAGCAGTGAAAACGGGCCGCTTGAACGGTACCCCAATTCTTCCGTAACGCGCCAAAGCATGCAGAGTTACGCACAATTGGCATGCGCACCTCCGTCAGTGGCTGGGCAACAACAACTGACCCCAACAGATAGTGCAACTAACGTCGTCACACGTAAACTTCTTGCTGTAGCCTTGGCCTATCGTCCATGAAAGAGAAGCCAGGCATTCCCACTCTACAAACTTACACTCACAAGGAACTACAGAACAAACAATTACTACGCAACAAAAAGACGAAGACAGTAATTTGTTCAAAGGTCCCAGAACCCACTGGCGAATTGCTAAAAGGTAGACAAGCCGAGGAGCAACACCGCTGGGCTGAAATAACCTGCGCACTCGGACTGCAAGTTTTTCCAACCAACCTTACACGCCTTTCAGGAAACCCCTCACCCCCAAGTGTAGGGGAACCTCGGTTACTGCAAGTAGCGTTTGGCAACACGCGCAACCTGGAAGGTGTTCTCTTAGTAAGCCACATGCCAGTGAACTCTTCTGTCAGTGCTCGCATTTTGCCTGACGGGCCATGGACAGATAGACAGAATCGGAAATCCAAACCTAGTTCGTCACGTCAAAAGGAGATGAAGAAAGTGGTACTGGTACGTGGTTTGCCAAGCTTGAGGCGAAACTACAGGGGTAAACGACATAAGCACGACATCGAAGAATAGAGGTATATCGCAGAACTATACGACATGCAGAGTATCGTGGCTTTGACGTCACCCGTCTAATTGCTTCCACACACTACCAAGGTAGCGGGCCAAGTATTTTGAATGTTACCTTGGCTGCGCTCGAAATGGTATCAGGGGCAATCCAAGCACGGAATGACAGCAGGAAACTTGGGCCATTAGAAGTACAGTTAAGACCATCCCTTCAATTAGTAGAGACCTCAGATACAGATGAGTCGGCCTCGATTGCACCTAGCTCACACAGCCAACTGTGCAAATTACTGTTCCAAAAAACTTCAGAAGACCGGCACTATTGTGCCAGGCACTCCCAGCGAACCGAGCTGCTGATGCGACAACAAATACAACGCTGCTACACCAACCCACATGGGTTGCGTTCTAAGCTCTTGGTGCTGCGCCATCTACATGAAACAACAACTTGGGACCTCAGAGCAGTTACTGAAACTTGGCTCTCAAAATCCATACTTGATCCAGAGATTGAACTCCGTGACAGGTCATTGATTCGAAATGCTCGTCCATCTCGCGATGGCATTGTTGCTCTCTACCATCAAGATTATTTGAAGTGTGAGGCTGTTACCGAAAATGCCCCTGTTAGTCCCGACCCACTATTTGCCGACTGTACCTAGCAGGTAGAGATGTTGGTTCACAGAAGAAGAGGGATGCTGGCCTCTTAGCAGTTTTCTATAGACCCCCGAACTCATCAGCAGACAGCGATAACAGTCGGTTAAACGCCCTCCACTAGGCTGTTTCACAAAGTACTCTCACCCACTTATAATGGGTGACTTTACTGTTCCTTTAATAAGAACAATGTCCCTTAATGAGCCATCATTTAAATCGAAACGCCTCGAATTCATGGATATGACACTTTTGTTTAACCATGTGCGTCGACCAACCAGACATTGCGGTTAAAACAAATCATCACTCCTTGACTTTATCCTGACTAATGAAGCGTCTATGGTTGAGTCAGTAGAATAAGATCCTTCACTGGGCCGTAGCGACCATTCAGTCCTAACATTTGATTATGTGTGTTTTGCCAGCATTGTTGCCAAAGAAAGAGCGACTCAACAACTATTACGGACTATATTAAGCTGCGCAACTTAGCAGCAACCGTTGATAGGGAACTACGGAAGCACAGTTCAGCGAATGACGCGTGGAATGAACTAGAAGACAAAATTAACTGGGTCCTACCATCGGCATCAATGATTGTACCATTACGAGCATCGCGCCGGACCAACACGCGGACCCGGAGCAGAACACGTAAATGGATCAACAGAATAGATGAAACCTGGTGGCTACATTTGTTAAGGCCATGTGATATCACATGGAAGGCTTACAAAGGCATCAGAAACTACTGCACGTCACTCATTAGAGTCGATAAGTACGAATGGCAGGAGAAAATGTTGCTGAAATTTAAGAGTAACACCAAACTACTATAACAATTTGTGAAAGGTAACAGAAAGGTAAAGCCCGGAATACCACCACTCAGGACGGCCAGTGGCCTCACAACTACTACTGTGGGTGCAACGAATGCCCTAATGGTGCAGTTGGGCTAGGTAACTATAAATATCGTGGAACCTTCGCCCTAGCAACTCCCAGCCAAGGTCGTTGTCTTATCCAGCGTCATCTTTACTCTAGCATCTGCTGCAAGCAAATTACAGTCCCTCCTAGAGTACACTGCCCCTGTAAGCAACGTGATCTGCCCAAAAGTACTAAAAGCCCTTGCTCCCACAATAACAGTACAACTTATAACCTTTATCCAGGGTCTGCTTAACTCCCAGACATTCCCATATTAGTGGAAACATGGAATTACCACGCCAACATACAAAGGAAGTAGGCGATCGGATCCTGCTAACTACCGACCTATTACTCTCCTTCCTGTTTGATCAAAAGTGATGTAATCGGTAATCGCAGATGAACTGGTGCGATACTTTGAAACCCAACAAGTAATTTCTTAAGCATAACATGGTTTCAGACGCAGAGGATCTTGTCCCACCAAGTTGCTGATTACTCGGGACTTATGGACCAGGGCGGCTGATGAAGAAGGGTTCATAGATGTGATGTACCTGGCTTCTCTTAAAGCATTCGACAGGGTCAATCACTTCTTTCTCTTCCAAAAGATTGCTGCCTATGGTGTCGACGGTTCTCTGCTCATCTGTATAGAAGACCATTTATACGACAGAGCAATGAAGGTAAGAGGAGCCGACACTTAACCTGACAGCCTATGCGTCTCCAGTGGTGTGCCACAAGGATCTGTCCTTGGCCCGCTACTGTTTTTAGTCTACATTAATGACCTTCCAGCAGACATTCTAACTACGATGCAAATATTTGTAGACGATGCTAAAAGATGGAGAGCAATTCCCTCAGCATCCGAACCCGTCTACCACTAGAAGGACCTGACCCGGATTAACGAATGAGCAGAAGGTAACCAGCTCCCACTGAAACCTGCAAAGCACCGCCTGCTGTTGGTGCGCAACAACTTTCATCAACACATACCTTTTGGGGCAACACCTCATGCAACACGTGACTAATGTACGCGACTTAGGTATAATCGTGCAACAGCGTCTTGGAAATTCGCTCCAATGTTTGAAAGCAACAAGTGTGGCGAACTTGAAATTGAGGCTTTTGAGGCGAGCTCTCGGCACATTTGAGCGACGGCTAGTACCATTGCTTATTAACTCCCACATTCCTTCTCATGTTGAATATGCAATTCAAGCCTGGTGTCCATGGTTAAAAGGAGACATCCGCCTATTGAAACAGCCCCAAAGCAAAGCCACGAAGGCAACTTGTGGACTATCCGGTATAAGTTACGAATTGCGTCTTAGTGTACTTGGTGTGTTCGCATTAGAATACCGACGGCTTCCCGGAGACCTTACCCTCACATATCGGATATTAACCGAAAGCGAGCATCCACGTACATCACTGTTGGCTCTAGCCCCTTACAAACAACACCGAGGCAACCACCTGAAACTAATGACGCAACACTCCCGTCTGAATTGTATAAAGTATTTTTACTCACTTAGAATCTGCTCTCACTGGAACGCTTTACCAAACTATGTGGTATACGCACCAGACCTGTCGACCTTCGAAAGACTCTTAGACTTTCATCTTAGTAATAAACGATCCACAATACTTCACCTTCCGATTTGGAACATTTTGCTTTTAATTTTCTTTTGCGTATCCATCCTTTGGGGCTTGTAAAGTTATGCTTTTAATCCCATCATCCACCATTGAACCAATGATTGAATCAACATCATTATACACGTTAGATAGAGGGATGAAAACACTTTAGCTGTCGTGTCGCAATATATAAAAGCAAAAGAGTTATAAATATATAAAAATATAAATATAGGTATATTTCTAGGCAAGCGCTAGATGCTGGTCCTGCGTGGGATCAGATCAAATTGTACATAACATCCATGCTCATGCATGGAGAAGAAATATCGTTAACAACTGCTTTTGATCGTGTTTATCTTTCCGAACAGTAAAGCAGGCATAAATACAAACGTTTCGTAGGCCTCGACATTTTTGGAGGCAGTAGTTTGGGTCTCCATAGCTTATGTACGAATTCTGCGCTTTTCACCGGCTACCGCTGCTAAACCGTGAGGTGCCTGATTCCATTAGTAAACTATCAATCTATTATGCCAATGGATTGTGTTATTTTCGAGGAGAAATGCAGCACTAGAGGAAATTTGATCCATTTTCCTTGGTCACATCACCGCATTTCGAGCATCCACCAGTAGCGGGCTCATGGAAAGGAATTAGCAAGCCAAAATTAGATCGTAAAAGTGGAGGGTGAAAACAAGGGAAATAACAGTAGTGGCTAGCAATTTAACCTTTCTTAGAAAAGTTCGACTGAAAGGCCGGCCCACTTAACTAGAAAATACACTAATATTGGCAAATGGAGCCAAAATATAGCCCAGAAACAGCATACCAGAACCGCAAACCTGGCGCGAATTTCGAAGTGTAAATCTCCAAACAAGCGGAATCAACGCCGTTTTGGAGCCGAAATGTTAACTAAAACAGGACAACAATGAGCGGTCTGGGACCAACCCAAGGCGCTGGTTACGACAAAGGTAAAATAATTAAGCTAGGTGCAGTGGATATTGAGATATTTGCATTTTTAGCAGCCGGCTGCGGATAGCGCCATTTTCGAGCCTCCGCTAAATTCACGTTCTGCTTTGGAAGCAGATACAAAAAAAGAAATAATACAAAAAAGGGCTAGGCGTAATAAGTTCCGAATATGGAGTAGTAACTGGGCATGCCTATGATAACGTGTAATTCGCTGCAGTAGCGAAGTATGACGCAGTGGGCCGAAAAGCATACTTTCTCATTAAACGTTGTAAAAGTTGGGAAAACAGACGGAAAAATTTTAGGGAAATATTAAGTAGGCTGTAAGAATTATTACATAGGTAGAACAGCACAGGATATGGTGTAGCTAGCTTACAGCCAGAATGCGACCATGTGCTATTTTCAGAGTATATTGGGCCGCAGAATCCACCATGAATTTGGAATTCAACGTTTTTAATGCTCCGATGTGGATGCGAAAATTATACCAAAGCCACATCAGCTGAGTCTATATGGATAAGACAAGGGAACATAAAACTCATTTGCCCCGTTTGAACTAGGATAACGCAAGCATTTCCTACAGAAATATTACCAGTTTCGACTCTTTGAGGCTATTTTATACGTCATTATGGTTGTATCACTAACACTAATGAGCCAAGGTGGTCTTCCAGTGATAAAAAACTAATGTGAGAAAATTCACAAAATGTGTCCAGGTGAGAAACACCTTGGGTTCCGTTTTGGTTAGACACGAATACCACTTCTTTTGGGGGTTGTGCCATCTCAAGCATGAATGATTAGTGGGCCACAGGTGCTAAAGCACACGACTGTGCATTAAGTTGCTAGTTTAGAGCTCTATTTCTCTTAGCTGAGAGTCGGATGCAAGTGCCTGTGGTGTTGGACCAGAATAACGCAATCGTCCCTGGAGAAACGTCATCATTTTCAGCAATTTGAGGTTATGTTATATGTCTTAATGGATGTGCCACCAATGCTAATGAGCTAGAGATTTCTTCCATTGATAATAGAGAAATAGGTGTCCAAAAAATTAACGAAATGCATTCAGGTGGGAAATACCACGAATGCCGCTTTGGTTAGGCATGATCACCTCATCTTATAGAGGTTGCACTTTCTCATCTGTGACGGATTATTGGGCCTCATGTGTTAAAGCACACCATTTCTGCATCGCGTTGCTATTTTGAGCTCTAACTCTCTTGGTTGGGAGTCCGACGCAAGTGCAAGTGATATTCACCAGTGTAAGGTAATAGAAAACTGGGAGATCACAACAGCTATAAACTTGGAGGTTTCCTGGTGGGAAGCTTCCACATTGTCAGGCAAAATGAATGAACAGTAATATAACGCAAGCAGAGAAGATAACGGAAAACAAGTGGGACCTGGTTGTTCACCCACCATTACGCATTACGTATGGTAGGATTTGGAGCCAGGTAAAGGTTAAAATTACGTACGAACGGCCAAGGAAAGAAGAAGTGGTGGTCAAAATATCTGGGTGTCTCGCTTTCCAGGTGACAGGGGCCTCACTGCCGCATGGTTAGCTTTTTGCCAGAGAAAGGGAATCCGGAAACATTGTTGTGCATGCATAAAGGATTGAAGAAAAGGATCTGGTTTTTCATAATGCCTGTCTACCAGCGTTTCCGATAGTGATAGGCATAAGTATAACTCAGATAAAACTAAATGTACGGGACAAGAAAGCTTAAGTGGAGAGTAAATGTCTGAATATAGGTTATGGTGATATTGCCTTCGAGGTGGGTAGGTGGCCCTGTTATATAATCAGCGGTGTAAAGTAGCGAGTACTTAAACCTAGGGGAGGGCATCGGTTATGGGCAACTAGTAGGTGCCGATTACGTAGGCTAGAAGAAATACCTATTAAGCAGGCAATTTATACGACTATTTTAGACAGATAAATGGTAACTTACGGGTGCACCATATGTGTGGACAACAACGCTAGAAGCTGGCATTTCACATGAGGCTTAATGTTGCTAAAATGTTTTAGTAGACGTGACTCATGGGTTACAAGTATAAGTATTCGCAAGAGACCAAGTGGACTTGGTATTTGGAAAATACCAAGGGGTAAAGATGGAGACGAAGGAACCAAAGTGTAAAAGAGAAGGAAGAAGTGAAGTAAAGTTTGTCCGTTCGGATTGCTACCCCATTGCTATGCAATATCCTACCTGGTCAGTGCCTACAGGCTTACGATGCTTCCATTCAATAGTACAAGGCTGCTTTACATGCTGATCTGTTGAGCAGTAGGAAACTGGACGTCGAGAAGGAGCTTTCAAAGGATTTGAGCTACCGATTAGTGTTTCTAGGTCGCTTTTGCGGTAGCGTCTACTATTTCAAGACTTCCTATTTAACTAAGTGTCGGTGGGAGCCAATAAAGCGCTCAGCTACTACTGGGGTAGGTTGAATACCTTTTGTGGTCGGATTAGCAGTCCTAACATCTGTAAGATGCGTGCAACTGATCGGGCCGAGATCTCTCACGTGGTGTGACAGGGACCGCAAAGTATGGGGAGGACCCATGAGCCCAAGATGCCCTTGTCATGAAGCCTAGTTGAGCGCAATACAAAGTTGCGCCAGAGCTGACCAAAATGTGATCTATGCCCCATCGGGGCCGGTCTCAAATAGGTTGTCATCAGAATCACAGATGTTGAAAAGGCGTCTTATGTTATCTAGGCACATAAACTTTCGTACCTCTTGCTTGAAAGCCTGTGGATTGTGAATCTCCCTCAGCTGTGAAGGTAATTTGTTTCAGCTATTTACATAAGTGACAAGGAAGAAACGTGAACGTAGTTTCTTCCTCGCTGGCAGCAGGGCAAGTATGCAGTGTTTGTTTCGGAGGTTGAATTCTGATCCTCTTCTCAGTGTCAGGCTGGGGATATCACTGTGCACCGCTTGGTATATTAACTTCTGTAAGAAGCACAGGTTTATGATCATGCGCCGCAGCCATAGAGGCTGGAGTTTGAGGTGGTTACACCTCTGTAGGTAACTAAGCGCTAGGCCTTGTGGGGCTACTATTTTGGTAAACCGCCGCTGAGCCTTTTCGAGCAATATGCGGTCTGATTTACGCAAATTACTGAAGATTAAAGGGCAGTATTCCAGCTGCGGACGAACATGACTGCGGTAAAGTTCCAACCGTGCTTCAGCCGAGTTAATGTGGCGGCCTATGTAAAAGACCATTCTGCGTGCTTTTGCTACCTGATACTGCACATTCTCTAAAAAGTTGAGGGTCATAGAATAGCGAATACCTAAATACAACAGTTGCTTACCATCTGAGCTACCAGCAACGATTGTACATCAGTCTGGAAAGTTAGCAGCCGGATACTAGGCAACAAGAAAAATTATGATGAAAACATTTTGCGCCACGGAGTAAGATCGTGTTTGGAGAAGGAGGGACAGAGCAACTCCCAGCAGCAACGTTACTGTGGTCGGTCCTAGCCATGTCAGCAAGTGTATCTAGCCAAACCAGTTCATCGTACTTTGGGCCACAACCTGGAGCCGTAAACCTCCAAGCGAGACCAGCTCAGAAGTAAGGCTTCGTCCCTCTCGACCAAGTCATCGCTTTGTCACCTCTCATCTTCTTCCATCCACACCCCTGGCGAGCAAACAAAGCGCGTCGCGGGAGTCCGTGGGCTAGAATGCGCAACTCGTGGCCGAGCCACCAGAGCCTGGCACATAATATAAGGATGCTGAGGGTATCAGTTCCTTTTTCTTTGCCATAAACAAGGCGTCGAACAAGGTCGTTGCTCCCGCATTGTCCCCACCAACTGTGTACCAACTTGCGAAGAGACAGATGGTGGAAGGTAACTAGCATCTTTATATCTTCTAGTCTAAGGGGCTAACTTGCACAACCGTACAAGAAGGTCGATCGTACGGCTGCGTTGTACACTTTACCCTGCAGGGTAGGAGTGAGGTCGAGCCACCGCCATAGGGGGCGAAGGTTAACAAAAGCACTCAAAAGTCTGCTATAAACGTTTGGCTACAAATAACGCAAGCAAATAGGCGTTGTTGTAGGTAGAATAAGAGAAGCGTGCATCATTGCCACAACCATTAAGCCATCCAGTATTAAGTGAAAAACAATATTTACCTACAGTTGTTGAATAATATGGGAACGTACCAGTGGTTGCAGAGCTAGATGAGACAGACGCCTTCCAATGGTTTAAGCGTTGCACTCAATGTTAGAGTACTGCCGTGAACAGATAAGTCCAACGGACAGCAGATTAGGCCGGTGGCTGAGTGGTCTGCACGCTTGCTCTGCAACCATAAGCTCACCGGTTTGGATCCGCGTTAGGGGTGGGCGTCCTCGCGGTATATTCCGCCCGCGCGCGATTGGTGGTGGTCGAGCGGCAGCGAAGCGCCGTTACGGCTTACAGCCTACACAGAAGCAAACTTTATTGCGGGGCAGGTACCGCTCGCCTCGTGAGACGAGGGCATGAAATATTAGGAATTCAATGCTTAGCTCAAAAGCGATAATGGATGGGGCTAAATAATACCGCTGCAGCAAACTTTGTGTTGAAGAACCACCTCTGGAAATGACCGTGGGTTGCCGGATAAGTTGGGCAGTGACGCCAAGATATACAATGTATTCCCCCAACATATGGGCTTCTACCGTGTACCAGATAAGTTGACTGGACAGCAGAGAACAGTGCTAGTAATAGCCTGATTAATTGTAAAGCAGAAGCCGCTGACTGTCGTATGATGTGCGAGTGGGCTACGAAGTGTTCAAAGTTAATAACGGGAGCAATAAGAAAATGAACTAAATACCACAGCAGCAGCAAAATGTGGGTTGCAAAACTAACTCTGAAATAGACTTTGTGCTGCTGAATGAGATGGACAGCAACGCGAAACCATTATGTGTTCCACTTTAAAATTGGCTTCTATAATATATCGGGCATGTCAAACGGAGAGTAGAGCGAAATTGCTTGCACAGTAGAAGGTGCTGTCTGTCGTGAAAGGACGGCATAGACTAACATAATTTAAAATTAAGAAAAGAACTGCTAAGAAGAAGACTGAAGACCGCAACGATAGCTTTTATGGACATGCATTGTGTTGGTAAGGCGCCTGTTTAGAGAAGTCTAAAAGTCCGAATTATCTTGGGTCTGGTGTGCATCTAAGCCTTAAAGAAAAATGCCTAGCTTGCGCGGAATAGACGTTCAACTGGAGTGATGTAGATTTAAGAGTTACACAGCCTGTTTTAACCGAAGGCCGCGGGCAAAATGAACAGGATAGTAAGAAGGAGAGGAGCAGCTCAGGTCGTATTGGTGTACCGAGAGTACACTTGGTAAACGCAACAAGGGAAATAGACCTAGAGGGAAGATTAAGGATGTAGCGTAAGCTCATTTATTAAGTCACCTAGACATAACTGGGGACTTGTTGTCTCAAACTAGTTGTTTATTAAGAGGCGAAGGTAAGTGGTGCTTGCAAGACAAATAAACCTAGAAGCAAACGGTAAGATATGGTCTACTACCTGTTATGGGAGATAAACGGAGGTAAGGAAGCTTACGCTGTTTCCTTCTTGCTAACCAGGGTTTGCCTAAGCTGCAGCAAAGAGAAACAATTTTAGTGGGTAGCATGGCATTATTTATTACGTTATTTATTCAGAAATGGAGCAATAGTGTCAACGGACCCAAATAAAAAGCAGCTGATGTCTGTGTTGCATACATAACTATGAAAGCTAAAGTTGCTATATGGACCGAGAATGAAAGATACTGGTTGCACAATGGAACCTAGAATTTTCTTAGGTGGTATTGGTGTACGAGTACCTTAAGTAAACGCAACGTTAGAATTAAGCGCAAAGGAAGAGAATATATACAGGCAACGTTGCCTTAGTTATTAACTATTCCAGTCAAAAATGGAGCGATAGTATAAAAGCTAATTCTTTTAAGTAGCACAGGCGAGTCGTGCATGTAATACTCGGGAAGTCTGAGCCACAAAGATAAGAGAATGCGTAATACCAGGTTCGCAAATAAAATGAGGTGCGGGAAACTCACGTCGTGCGGTTTCCCTTTAGGAGGATAAATAGTGATATATGCGTCAAAAGTAGCGGACACATAGGCGGCAGTACATTATGTGGCATGTCCTTCAGTCAACATAGATCCAGTTTGTCCAAGATAATTTTAGTTTGCATCACAATGATATACTTAAACCTGAATAGTTATTCAAGTTCCAGTCTGACCAAAAGCACAATTATGATCCTCAGGTGTGCAGAAGCTGAAGAAGCGTTTTACAGTATCTTGTTAAAGCAACTTTTGTACTTCTTTTTTGTACGCCTGCTTTTTCTGAATTGCTCGTAGCCTTGCTGGTAATTTTTCCAAAACATTTATGTTAGCAACAGAAAGAAACGTGAGTGCCTTTTCTTTCTCATTTTCAGCGGGTTGTGTTGTGATCCGTTTCTCAGATATAGTGTAAAGATAAAACTATGAACTGCTTGAAGCGTTATCGTATGTAAGAATCGTAAATTTAAAGCAATGTGTCGCTGCTACAAATGTCGAAGTCTGTGGTGACTACACCTCTGTCTGTAGCGAAATTAATTCTCTAGCGACGATAGAATTTTTGCGAAGCGCCGCTTGGCGATTTTGAGCAGTATGCAGTCAGGCGTGCGGACGTTGCTGAAAATGTAAATGCGGTATTCCAGGTACTGGCAAACATGTCGGTGGTAAATTTGTATCCGCGAGTCGGTTACGTTTGCAGCGACACTTAGTGAAAGGCTAGCTTCCTGGACTTTGTGACCACCAATTATACTTTCGCTGAAAAGTTGAGTCACATAGAATGACGCAAACTCAAATCTTTTGCCATCGTGTTTGCTTAGTTAAGAATGCCGTTTAGCGCAAATCTTTATAAAGTGTAAGACAGTTAAGCGCTATGATACTTAACGTTCCGTCTAAGATATTTATTTACTATTGTTGACACCACGACTCGAGACCTTACTGGTCTTCTCGCAATATTATAAATTGCAATGTTATAAATTTCGGGAATAACGAATGACTTTTATATCGTTGCATAGAGTAAGGGTCAAGCACGCCGTTGGCTGTCCCTGACGTTGCTCAAAAATTTACTGAGAACTGAGCAATTACTTATTGCAAGGTAAACGGCCGTAGCTTGACGAGTCCCGGTAGGGTTGTAGGGGTAAAATTCCACATCAAAATATTACTGAGATGCTTGTTTGGTTGCCTATAGAGCAAATAAAGTTGCTGAATAAGCAGTGTAATGTTAAACAACTACCAACCAAAAGACCAGCTGCGGGTATTCGTAAAGGATGTACGCAGTGATAAAATTAAACACAAAGGTATTTACTCACGTAAGGCATTCCTTTGTTTATGTAACTAATAAGTCAGGATTGAAGGCATACTTTATATCTTCCAACATAGTACAGTTTAGGTAACAAAACGGTAAGAGCCAGAGGCAAAATCTAATCCTTTCTGGAAACTATGTAGTGCGGGGGTAGAACTAACAGTTGTAAAAAGATAATTACAGGGTTGCAAAACCCGAAAAGGATAAGAGTACAGCAGCAAAGCCAGAAGGCCATACTGACATTTTTGTTTCAGATAGATGCCTTTTTGCTTGGTGGAATAACCAAGTTCTAACGCATTACACCCTGCACGCTTAGGATCAAGCAAATCTTGTGCGCCGGTGTGATACTGCCTTGTAAAGTGCAATAGCGTGCACTAAAAACGCCAACAGCTTCCGCCATTGCAAGTAGAAAAGATGTTGGCGAACGAGAGTCGTGCCTTATGGCAATAATTAAACGACAGATTCTCGGCGGTTTGAGGCATATTAGTATAGACGTGAGTAAACTGGTACACTAATATAGTTGCAGTATAATGGTCAAGGGGAATAAAAGGTAGATGTCTAACTGGCCTGACCGTTTTGCATGTGAGAAAGTTGTCCAAAAATATTAATGCAACTATGTATCCACGAGCATACCTGAGATTTAGCAGGGTTAAATGATAAGTCATTCAGGTATAAGGATGCATCAAATACAAGGTAATACTTGAAGCATTCTGACAAAGCGGCTGCGAGTAACTTGCTATTATTCGGTTGCCAGACAGAATGTGGTGGTAAATATCCGTGTTGTGCAAACGGTGTCTGCGCTAGAACTGATGTTTAGCTCAGATGTCTTAGCTTGACAGCGGGACGCCGACCTGTACAAAAATAGGATAATGCTACTAGGAATAACTGACGTGTTGTCCTCCAACCTATTGCTAGCCCGGATATTAACAATCATTCGTTGCCTGCGTTTTCCTGCATTAAACTTTTTATAAGTGTTTTGTAACAAAGGGACTACGTGCATTACGTCAGCCGGGTGCTAAGAATGAAAGGACGGACCTCAGAACACCAACGATCTTAGGTCGTCCGGAGTAGCCTAGAAGCATGCGGAAAGTGAGGGCAACGTACGAGAGAAGGCCTACGGACAGACCCGCAGGTCCGCGTATGGTACACCTGGTGTAAGGCTGTTGGCGTGCAATGACGAGTTGCGCTATGGTACTCTGCAGCTTATATAACCAAGTTGTGTATACATGTTACACAGTTGTGTCTCTAAATCATGACTCAGTTGGGGCACAGGCATAATAGCACCTAGGCAAAGGTATAGTTCTGAAACATAACACCAAAAAGTTGAATGCGTATGCGTATCCATTAATGTCGGGAACGTTGAGGGGTTGGAATCGTTGGTTTAGCTAGCCACGTAGGAAGTCGCCTATAGGCGAGAATCTGGAGGCAGACATTGGCAAGGATTTTGGCTGAGAGGGTGTACAGAACACGGCAACGATAAAAGAACAGTGGTTGGTCAGATGACCGTGAGCCCTATGTCATTACAGAGAAACGGTATCTATTAGAGGAAGCCGGTGTTGTGGCAGAGACCATGTGTCTTTCCAGGCTAGGAATTGGTCGAAGAGTCAAACGGAGGGATTCAGTATCGAGCAGGCAGAAACGTTCAGCTTCAGGTAATGGTTAATGATAAACATAGGGCCAGAAGAGCATCTAGCATGTGGTAGAGATAAAATATCTTTTAACGGCGATTGTTATTGGCACTACCTTCTCACAAGTCAAAGAGTAGTCAGTTAGAAGAAATCGGCAATAAAGCAGTGGTTAAAAGGCGACCCAGGCGAAACGTTGTTACTAGGATTACCAAGGGAATTAAAGAAACAAGCATACAACGACTCTCAAAATAACGAACGAGACACCCATTAGAAACTTTGGCTGAATGAGCATTTAGCACTTGATAGATGTGTAAAGGTCGGTGCGTGCGATTGTCCTGAACACTATGGTATCAAAAGCCAAAGCAGATTGCCAGAATGAGACAGATAGCATGCAGAGCCTTCAGGATAGGTAAGTTTACCCTAGTCAAACCGAAGAAGCAAGATTGCAAGCAGTCAGCATGTCCAGAATCTGGAAGCAGATAACGGTTCCAATATACTGCCAAGAAAGCACAGCATACTTTGAAGGGATAAAGAGAACGGAAGGTCGGACGACCTAAAGCAAACCAGAAACGCCAGCCAGATGGATGCCTGCTAGAATGAGACGGGTCCTGAGTATTGCCTCGATGCTAAGCAGCCTTAGTAAAATGAAAGATAGAAAGGATAGGAGCATACATACAGCAGCGTTCTTAATACGGAGGAAGCTAATAATTAACATTTATTGCCGAGATAACAACAAGCATGTGATGAGATGAGAAATGTGGTGGGTCGGATGGCGGTGAGGACAAAGAATTTACCAGCTACCTTATAGTCCGTTTAGATGAACTGGTGAATAGACAGCGTTAGCCAACGACCCTAGGCTTATCGGTCGTAAGAGAGGCAAATGAAGAGAGGAAAGAAGCGAGCCTATAATAACTTTTAGCATTAAGCAACCAATAGGGGATAACCTAGGGCTTAAAAGCGCATCCAGCAAGTGATGGAGATAAAAGTTTTCTCGATGCGATATTCATGAGCAGTACGTCAGCACAAGCCAAGTTAGCCTGTTAAAAGGAAACGGAGATGAAACGGAGGCTAAATGGCGACCCGAGCTAAGCAGTACTTTTAAGGAGCGCGCCATTAAATGTGACGACGGTGCGTGTCAAAATAGTCAAACATTTTCATAGTGGTTTGTGTTGAATTGGAACCTACTTCCAAACAAAACACGCACAACTACGGCTCCGCGCAACTTTTTGCCACTAATAAACTGAAGGAGCACATAGGTCACCGGAAGGAGCCAGATTAATTTTAAGGTGGGCGCTTACGACCCCGGCGGCTGTAGACGTAACAAAGCTTGCGTTCGTATTTGCAAACAAGGAATATAGACTCTTACTGATCTCACTGTTACGCAGCAGTATAGGAGTAATGTACATAATGATCTGCTTCCTTACGGGCACCGCATTTGACCAGCTCAGAAATATACCTGTTAATATATTTATTTACTTAAGTTAACACGGGTAGTAAAAAACCAACCATACAGGGAAGCCCAAAATACGCAAGTGGTAATAAAGGGAAAATACGGCCGAAAGAGTGTTAAGCACGTGGTGAATACCAAAACGCTCGTAACATAGATAGTCCTGAGCACTACGACCGCAAAGCCAAAAATTAGCCAGTTAGAAAAAGGGGGTTAAATCCAAGGTTTGGTGGCAACCAGCTAGCCAGTCTTACTATGGTTAACAAAAGGATAGAACCAAGCGGGCGGCAACGCCCGGTATACGGAAAGAGCTACTAGTTAAAGTTATTGCCGCAGGTACATCAAGCATCCGGTGGTTAGATGATAAGGGTGGTGGGTCGGATAATTGTATGCACCGCGGCATCACAAGCTAAATGAAAGCCAGTTAGTATATGACAGAGGCTCGGTGTTGCCTCTGGGCTAAGCAGCCTTACAAAGGCCAAACATAGAAGGAAAGAACTAAGCAGACAGCAATGTTCAGAATGCGAAAATAGGCAATGCTATGGCCGAATGGGAATCCGTCATGTGGTGTGGCGCCGAAGATTTTAGTAAATAGGATGGTAATGAACACTATGCATGAAACGCCAACTTAAAGCCGGTCAGCAGACATTGAAGATGAAGAAGAGGAGCGGTGGCGCTTTGTGGCAACCAATATTACTAGATTTGGACAGATGGATGAAAGAAGCAAGCAGCCAGAATGTTCATGTACCGGAAGCAACTGATTATAGGAATACATGCTCAAATCTGCTTGCAGCTTCAGATGTGGATGAGAACGGTAATGTGTTGGCTGATCAGGAGCATTACGGCATCACAAACCCAATGGGTCTATTAGAATGAAACAGAGCTGGAACCTAGGCCAAGAGGTATCTCAAGGCTATGCAGTCGTTTTATAGGAAGGTGGCTGTTATTAGATACGATTCTGGCGATGGCTTAAACCAACCGCTGGCTTTTATCAGAAGGTTGGAAATGCACACTGTGGGATCCGGTTTATGGTTCCAAGGCAACGCTTTCATGAATTGTTGTTTCTTGGCTAACGTAATCGTTGGTGAAAACCGCAAAGAAAATCTCCCATTGAGTAGCCGCGGCTCACAAACAAATGCACTGATTCACAGCTTTGTTACTCGAAGTAGCATATCATAAACAGTTACGAATTGGTTACACAACGTTGCAAGCAGTATAACCCAAAACCATCAGTTGAGGTGCGGCGAATAAAATTAGATAACTTTTATTGTAAAGGAAAGTCTGTAGCTTTCCTTCTTATAGAGCTCTAGGCTTTGACAGTTATTGTTCTTTCAGTACTTTTTGAAGCGACATGATGCGGAATATTCTGGTGGGCACAGTGAAAACTTTGCACCAAGCGTTGCTTTGGCTGTAAACGCAATAATGGTAGGAAGTGTCTGTGATCTTGCTACAGGCAATATGGCTGTTGAAATTAATGCCCAGCTTTTGCGGAACTTATAGCTTATTGCAACTCTATGTGTTAAAGAGGTACTGGCCAAACGAAAAAAGGTTGCTAAAACATCATTAGCTCTTTTACCTGCTATTGCTTTGCTTGCGACACAGTCAGCTTATAGAATGCAATCATGATCAGATTATTTGTACTTAATGACAAAATCCTGGGCATTTGACCAGTTCTTGTTGGTCCAGTACAAACATAGGTCCCCGAGTGGTAAGCGACCAAACTGTTACGGTTGCGCTACAATAACGTATACCGGGCAAACAACTTAAGATCCCCAACTACCATTTCGCAAACAGCGTTGTGTTAAACAGATTCCAGTGCTTTTCGTGGTTGACACGGGCAGTGCAATAACGTTATACAACGAAATTGACTATAAAGATTTGTGCAGTCCATTTGCGTCAAACTTTGTCGGGCGCCTTTGTAACTGCCAAAGTACAGAGGTAGTGAAGCGAAGCTGCTTGGGTGCGGGACTTTGTGGTATCGCATGAAGGGTCGACAACCCCAGGAGCCATCTAGATCACACACTGCAAGTTCCAAACCTACTGCATGCAACTGGATTAATTAGTTACTAGTTATACTGATAAATCAACATTGTTTGCAATCAGTGGTACAAATACTTCAGTGTTTGAGACCCCGGAGAAAGAAAATCTTATTGGTAGACAAGCTAACAACTACATTCCACCTGGGACACAAGCACGATTTATCAAGACTTGATTGATGCGGATATGTTTCGAGCAAACACAGGAGAGGAATTTGGTAGCCTGCTGAAGTGCGGCGCCACAAGTCTAGTAGAGTTTTCGTGTTGAGCTACTCAAGCCAGTGCAAGAGAGTTGTGTATGTTGTGTTTTGAAAATAGCCGCCAATTGCGTTATGCCAACTCAGGTTGGTACCAACAGATACTACTAAACATTTTACCGTGCGCACGCCTATCATTAGCTCGAACTAGGCGACACTAAAAAATAAAAACCATCTGAACCCATCGTGTTTTGCTCAGTTATGACAGACTACCAGTTGGCCTCCATTTGGCTGCAACCATTATTCGGGGGACAATAACGAAAAACAACTGGCTTCCCTAATGTTGCTGTGTACCTAGCCGACGTCCTGGTTACGAAGATAAGAATAGACGGATACCTACAAACTGCGAATTGTTCTAAACCGCCTGAGGGAGAGCGCTTTGAGGCTGTAAAGTGCGTATGCATATTACAGGCAACGTGTATTAATTATCTTGCTTTTCCTATATGTGATGATCGACCGAAGACGACTTAATATAAAATCCATCCTATATTTGAGGCACCACAATTAAGAAAACAACATGTGTTGAGGTTCTTCTTGGGAACGTAACATCACTACACAAATTTGGTTCGGCATACAGTCACAGTGTTGCATTTGTAGCAGCGTTTGGTATGCAATTGCGTTTAGTAGGTGTGGCCTGAGCTAGAGCAATTAGCTCTCGTCGTTAATAGTAAACTGGCCAATCCACCGGTTTTGTCCCATCTCGACCCCGAAATCCCATGGCGCTAACATGTATTGCACCACCGCACGGAGCCGGAGCCGGCTTGTTACAAATTGATTAAAGCCGAGTAAAATACCATTTGTATTTGCCTCGCGGACCCTATTGCAAGCCAAAATAAATCACGCCCAACTTGTCAAGGAGGCTTTGGTGGTCGTACTCGGAATTGTACAAGCAACCTGTAAGTGGTGCCAGCTAGCTGCTTTGGGTTAATTTAATTTTAGCGTACGGTACAGCCGCCGTGTTATATGACGCGGTGCATTCAATCCTGGTACGACTTCCCTATAAAATGCCACCAGCGTGTTAACCAATACTAAGGCCGCCAAATAGCCCTATTGTTCCTCGACTATGTAACTGACCTTATTAAACTTGCAGTAGTTGTTTCTTTAACCTGAGGAAGTTTATTGACCCTTTGGCATACCGACGGTCCCACAAAACAACTCAAAAATACTGCAGAATGTCTACAAAACAAACAGCCCACCTACATATCTTTACCGTCATCTCCATCCATAAGACCTACTAGCGCAAACACTTTTGTTCCTCTTACTTTCTGTGCCTTTATTTAGCTACAACGAGTCAAGGTGTGCTCCCGCATCTCTGCACACATCCCGGACCTACCACTAACCCTACCTCTTTCTCCACTCTTTATTTTCTCCGCCTATCTGCATCAGTTACCTTGGCCGGTTTACTGACGTATTCTGTGCCACGGTAGGTATTGACTAGTGACTTGAATAACTAAGTAAATTGGTAGTATTAGTCTCTGGTACTCTACTAACGCAACTACTTTTCCTTTGAATTACCAGTTTTACCTCTGTTTAGCCAGGACGAGTCGATCTATACTCTTTGAATCTCTGCACATTTTCTAAGTTGGCAAGCCAGTGGCTTTTTAGCTTATGCTGCGACACTGTAAGCATGCACCGTTGATTAGAGTTTCCAATAAAGGCAACTTAGTTGGCCACCGTTATGGTGTCCACTAGCTTCAACAGCCCTCGTTATTCCTATATTTTGTACGGTCGCCTACCCCAAATAACGTGATTTAGGCTTATTTAACTGCGCACGCTTCTGGAGCTTTCCAGTATCCGTGCAGTTTTTCTCCATGTTGATTGGTTGTCGGGTATGAGTTAATTACCTGACTTTACTGCTATTGCGCTTTGAGATGTTTAGCTCTATAGCCTTCATTAAACCTATGTTATTTATCACCATGTTTATTTTCCAATGAGTATTGCTTAAAACAAGCTCATTCCAGCATTTATTGTGCTGCTCTATTACAAACCACTTGGTCTACTCAACTCATATGCAATGCTCCGCAGTTGTTTAGGTTACCATCCCTCGTAACCGTCCATTGCGTACGTATTCTTGGCCACTATATCTTATTAGCACATGGTCCGCTTCTATCCAACTGAAATCTAACGAACATATATCATCCATCGCAGCTATACTGGAACCATAATAAAAAGAAAAGCGTTCTAAATATATGTGAGTATATTATAGACAGACCAGGTAAAAGCATAGAGCTGGTTGCTTTCTAATATCGTATGACCAACTAAGCTTTCTTCTGTTGCCTACAGATGCCGGTGTTTGGCTGCATTTTCTCCATTACCAGCATTCCCAAAACATGTAAAGAAGAGCTAAATAAACTTACCCGTTCAGCATTTACAAGCGAATTATTCTAACCTCCGGCCTATACAAATAAAAATGCCTCTACATAATCAAAAGAAACAGAAGCTACCCGCTCTTCACCTATAACCATTGCATGCAACGCAACGTATCCACAGTAAAAACTTTCTAAAAAAGTTTGATCATGCCTGACATAATGTACCACGATCCACTTGGGAATGAACGTTATTTATTTGTCTTCACTTACCATGCAAGGTCATGGAAGTTGGGTACAGATGGGTCTGATGCCGCGCGTGCGCAGCGTCTGACAACGGTCCAGAAATACACCTTTACTTAACTTTCTATTTCTTTATTTAGAAGCACACTAACTGGTAAACTTTGACATTGCTGTGCCTTTATCTAGCATTCCTGAGGTGTGGTTAAATGCATGTAGAGGTAAGATAGGAATTTTAGAGCAATATCGAGTGTAACGAAAAGACTGCAGGTTAGGGTGGGCAATGATACGTATGCTTGTGTTGCATTTGTAGCTAGTTGCATATATCGATAAGGTAGCTGAATTTATATTCCATATGGCACCCTATTGCTAATTGTAGTGGGCTAGATAGTGTGAATTGCACTACCTACATACCGAATGGCAGTGCGTCGGTTAATGTGTAAAGAAGACGCTGACTGGGGTGTTCCGTCACGCATTTGACGAGGACTCTGATATCTGTATAGCGGTGCAAATCTGAGCATGATGCGGTGATGCAAGTTCCATGGCAAGCTGCTTTAGAAAACGTTCGTCAGATTATTAATGAAGGTTTTATCAGCTTTGTCAAGGACTGGACGGGTATTGCCGAATCTTTACCGGTCGATGGATAACGCGACATCATTTATGTTGGAAGCGTTTCACTACGCATAGGACAGAGAAAAGCGCCATGGTGATCTTAGTTATGTTTAATGCTTGTGGTGAGCATTAGAGTAGCATGATTATTTCGGTGAACCCCCATGGCGAAGTGGGTATGGTGTGCATGGTATGGTAGTGCAATGTAGTTAGAGTTTCTAAGATAATAAGCGTTAAACCCCATTGTTCCCACGCACGGGGTGTATGGTTTGAAAATGCAAACTATAGTAAAGTATAACCGGTTTAACCCAAAGGCTCATTCGACAAGCGTAATCTTAACGGCAAGCCCACTACCAAGGCGAGACTAATGTTAATGTTATGAAAAGTCAGGTGCTTAGACATTTCGTTATAGTTCGGATAAGGCTTTCAGCCCAATAGTTCACAAGTTACATAGCGGAGCCTAGTCCGGAAAAGCGCCAGACGCATTTCGCCCTATTGGGGCTGGTCAGTGGCGCGCATCCTTTCGGTCCTCTCAGGAGGATCGAGGATCGGCATAGTGTCTGAGAAGCTGACAAGGGGTGAACCTAATTGTTCAGACCCCGACGGCAATATTTTCGGTGAATCAAACCGTGATATTGGCATGTTCCATGCGCCGTAAGAGAAATAACTTCCTCGTTTAATCAACAAGCGCATATCGTTTAAGAGACTTCTAGCCTGCCATTAATTTTTCTACTTAGTGTTAGAATAGGTACGAAAATCCGACAAAATATAAACACTGTTATACAAGGGACGAAACGAGAAGAGCTGTCGTGTTGATGCCAATGCTTTCTAGTGTCAAGTTGTTAAATGTGTTTATGATAAACACAATACTATATATAGGCCATCGAAGTACAAATGTGACGGGAACGATGTGAAGCAACTTTGGATAGGTTGTAGGAGGAGTGAGGCTGTTATCTATGTAAGTGGCAGAAGAAGATCGTAGCACTGTGGATCGAAAGATTGTCCCGAGTTACATGCATACAGAAGTTGATGGTAAAGAGCGTGCTAACAGGAAGCAAGGGGGCTATTGTTTAGCCCGGATAAGATTAAGTCCTCTGGTCGCAATTGCTTGATACAAGTCAGATGCGGGTGCTAAGCCAACTAGATGTGGAAGGGATCGAAAAGTATTAGTTAGATTATAGGGAAATGAAAGAATTGCAAATAACATTGAGGTGATGAATAAGCTCACACTGTCCTAGAATAAAAAGACAATATGGTGGTTTAAGTTTTGTCAGCATAAATTTCCGAAATGCAATGCAATTTACTGGTAAAATAGAAGGTTTGGGTAGAAAAAGCGCAACTGCTAGATCAGATATGAATTAGAAGCTTTGCCGAATAACAGAGGAGTAAAGTATTAATCGAGGACTGTGAGAAAGGAAAGAAGAATGGACTCGCAAGGTTTGGAGTTAGAAAGACCAGCAACAAAGACTAAAGGAATGTCAAAACAGGGCCCAAACTAAGGAAGGACGCCAGCTCTGCTGATAGTCTTCCGAGGTCAATAGGTTTGCGAGAAGAACTTCAAGTATGGGGGCTGGCGCGTAAGGGTAAATAATTGTGCTGAATGTGATAAGCCGGAGTTAAAGACGAAATAATAAGACGCTGGGGTAAAAAGTTTATAAGTATGGAATAAGGAAGATTTGTAGGGACCAACCCCTGTAAACCAGCTTGTCAGTGGTCCTGAATCTGTCTGGAAACCGAAGATGGGTCAGTCATGGAGGGCACTACCACTTAGTTCTATAAGGAAAATAAGTACGTTGTTGTTGGATTGTGTGTAACTAGAGAGACAGGTATGAGTATCCTATAAAGGGAAATAAAATATAACAATCGGAGCTAGGAAGCGAGCAATATACTACTGCGTAAGCATTTTATAATGGCAAAAGCTTGGGAATGGTCTGAATGCCATAGAGGCCTCAGCTGGTTAGCCGAAGTAGCGCCAATGAAGAGACAAACGTTGAAATGATAGCCCCAATATAGGGTAAAGAAGAGGAGCTTAATAAACCGCGAGGTTGCAATAAATGTTTTTGAAAGAGAATGTAAAGTATCGGCTTAAAAGAAGCCAAGTAACAAGAACGCCAGCCCTCCAGATTCGTACACAAGACGGGGACTAGTAAAACACAGAAAGGCAGCTACAAGCATAGCCGATAAATGCACCAACAAGATCGGTAAAACAACATTGCTCAATGGCAACGAAGAAGAGACTTTAGGCGGCTTGACGATAGGGAGAGGCCCTGATAAGAAAAGAAAATATAAGTAAGTATTTATTCTCGACTATGCGAGGCCTGCTCAAGGAAGCATGCTAAATAAGTGCAATCGTACAGACGTTTCATCGCAATTTTATCAGTACCCATCAAAGGTGGTTCAGACGTTTGTGCTTGAAACTGTATAAGTGGGACAAAGTAATAATAAAGAAATCCTTTGGGCTTGAGTTCAAGCGCGTTCGTTTGGACATAGCCGGTCTGCCAAAAATTACAGTAACTATTCAGCCACGAATAAACCATAGACTAAAAAGAAGATCAACAGTGATTTCACGATACGCTTTGTGCATATGAGTGTAGCGTAGGAACCAACGGTGAATAAGCAGAAAAAGACGTAATAACAAAACGTGCAGATAGAAATAATAATCAAGAAATCAATAATAGCCAAATGTGTCGCTGGTCAACTTGCCAGTGTAAAGTAGTGGGCTGTGGCGAAGGCAGTGTGATGGTGAGGCAAATAGAACGATGATTATGGAACAATCCGAATATCCAATAGATGTTCTGAAGCAGGGGCGTCAATACTTTTAGAGCTGCTACGAAGCAGAAGATAGCATGGGTTCCAGATGCGTAACCAGTTAATTGTAGGACGAATGTGACGTGAACGTATAAAGCTATAAATTGGGAATAGATGCAGATATGATATGCAGAGGAAAGGAACTGAGCGTATCCTAAGGGATGGCAGGAGGGTGCCAGCACGAAGTATTGGAACCTGCTTTAATGGCGGTTACCAAACTCCTGTCCGGCTGCAAGGGTTCGGAATGATACCATGCCATAAGTGGCTGTCAAGCACAGCTAAAAGAGCAAGTTTGACGGCTAAACTAAAGAATAAAGGAAACAAATCTTCTAAGTTGGTGAAATGGAGACGACGACCACGAAGGATGGACTAAGGTTTTAGGCACGCCAGCGGCCAGCGAGCGGAGGATGGTTTTCAGCCCGGCGCAAATGGTCATAAACGCCTTGGACGGTAGTATCCAAGTCAGCCGTGCTCTCTACCACAGCAAATGTCCACGGAAACGGTCTATCCTTTGGCGATTAACCGACTTATCAGCAGTGGTCTATGCAAGTAGTTCTTATGTAACACTTCTAGCGGACAACTGACCGTTGACGCCTCCGCATAGGTTTACCTCTCCTTTAAATAAGTGGTTTTATCTCTCCACTTTCATAGAATTAGCCTATGCATCATACAAAATACCCGCCGTTTTACAGTATTATACACGTTGTTATTCAGTGATTAAGCTCTGGTGACCGTCGTGTCTGTCTGCATGACTGACACAGCTCCGGCTTCCAGGCGCGTATAGAAACACTAACGCTCTACTTTGCCTTGCCCGGTTAATACAGAGCTTCTGCATTCTATACTTATTAAGATTTCACCCTCATTTATCTTATATTTCGAGTTCCTTGCTTATCTATTTTATTCCTTATAACCACTGATTTGCACTGTTCCATTCACATAGCAGAACTTTCTGTTGGAACGCCATCCAAGTTTTTCTCCCCACCGAGAATGGAGTTTCTCTTTAGCGTAATCTGGTTCTTGCTCATACCTGGCCCTCAACACCCCTGCTTGTTTTTTATCGCCTAATCATGCGATTTCCTTTTCTTTCCATGCTCGAAGCCCTCCATCTATCTAATTTGTCGCTATCTGTTAGTCGCCAGAGTGTGTTACACATATCCGACTTATTGTTGTTTTCGTTCGAACAAACTCTGTTCCTTTACTAATATTAAACATTGCATTTTGAGACATCATTCTAACAATTTTAGCACCATTGGTGCTGTATCATCCATATCCTGCGTATATGCATTCGTTATTCGCCCCAAAGCTACAAACGCATGCACTCTGATATACGGCCGCGTTAGCACCTTTTTCGCTCCTCTTGCTGTGGCCTTTCCAGTTACCAACACACATTATTTCGTGTGCGCGCTTTCGAACCGGGTTAAGGAGCACTATTTGGTACTTTCCATTTATTAGCACTGGTATTGTGGACTTTACTATCACTCCCGTACTTAATTTCAGCACCCTTTTTATCGCGTTCTGCCTAACAGATCACCTCACCCTCGAGCTTTCCGAGAATAATTTTGGTCTCATACGCTACGAGAATCCAAGGGATTTCAAACGACCCAGTAACTATCACTGCAAGCAGTCGCATAACAAAGGTACCAGATCTTTTGCTTTTTACACCCACTGAACGTCGCGTCCGAGAAGCTTAAGAAGGTTTTGCAACGCGCTGCGCGCATAGCCGTCTAACGCAATCCGCCAGATACACGCTGCGTTACCATGTGCTTTTGTGCAAATCGTTGATTCACCCACGCTGCTCACGACCGCTTGAGCAAAGGGAGGCGCTGCAAACGCTAACTGCATCAGCGGATTGATCTTGAGCTCAGAACAGGCAATTCAGTGTCCTGGGTTGCACTAATCAGCACACGTTCATGTGCCCTACCCACCGCTACTAACCAAGCTGCGGTGCCTAAAGGCTTTTGCAATACGTCAAATATTATAGTCAAATAGGGGTTTTCTGTGTAAACTTCTCACCCTATTTTCTTGCTGCTTACGTGAAAACTAAACTAAGCAAGTGTTGGTTGGTCGAAAGCAGGCCAGAATTATTTTGAGTCTATGCAAAGTGTAATACTGCTCACTGGTTAGCATCGTGCCTGCACTGTTCCAGTAGTATTTTAGGCTTGCTGTTATAGTTAGGAATTTTCTGGGCTCAAAAATAGCTTTGGAAGGAGAAAGCGTAACGGAATGTCTAGAACATGCACCTCCATCGAACTCCACTACAAGCCAGCTAAACAACGCCCAAAGTTCCAATAATAATAGATGCTCCTGTAAACGCTGCCAATACTCCAAATGCTCCAAGCTTTCCAAAGCACGTCACTCCCAGGCCATTTACAACAAGTTTCTTATTTTAACTTCCTCCCACCAAACTGCACCGAGACCCAGAAAACATGCAAATACTAGTGGCCGCTGGGCCGTTGTTACATTAAAAGGCACTCCAAAAGCAAGTGACGCTGTTTCGATTACCGCGCCTTTAACTGATGTCACAGAAAACGTTGCACGGACACATAGTAAATCGTTTACTCTTCCAAATACGATCCACATTCTAGGAAAGACACTCAGAAAATATTGGATGCCCTAGCTATAGTGTATGCTAAATTTCCGGAGGCAACCGCAAATTCTTTAAAAGAGAAACATATGAATGAGCTGAACCAATGGAACATCGTAAGAAATTTACTCGGTATTTTAACCAAATCATCCACATTAATGTGAATCACTCGCCATCCAAACTCCATGCATGGGGGCGAAGTCAGTCTTCTTTGAGTCGTGTTAACCTCTGTCGTTGTGGGGAAAGCAGCGTTGTTTTCAACAGGTAGTCGTCAAAACAAATTTCGTTTGGTCCGCGTCTTTTTTAAACCTTCCGGGTGGTGAGCACAAACGCGCGGTAGAGCTTAGAAGAGTTCCGGCTAAACACTGCAGACAGCATTGCTTTTGCCTTTGGCGACCCCTTCACATAAGCACGATCGATGCGAAGAAGTGGCTCGCTCCCAGGAGCAATGGCGCTATTTTCGCGAGACCCCGATTTTTAATAAGGTCGTAGCATGTTCACACTAGAGTCTGCCATTGTCAGAAAGTTAAATACAGTGAGGCCAAAGGATAATTAATGCGATGCCACAAACTAGGCTGATGGCCCAAATACATCTACTCAGATACGGTCCTCGAGATCGGAATTACCGAGGTTTACCTAAACTTGAGCGGTGGGCTGAACAGAGGTTGCAAGTGGCAACCTAACCACATAGCGTACTCCATAAATTCGGCTTTGAATACCTTCCGCTGTGCCAAGCGTTGCTTGCGGATCTCAAAAACATAGTGTTCAGGCGTCAGCCATGAACTACTAAGCTCCGAGTTCCAACCCAGCTCAAGCTATCTCCACCCGACGAGTCTAAACAAAGACAAAACCGCGGTCGTTGTGTGCCGGTGTTGGGAAGTGCAACACCCAAATATATCCATAGGCTGATGGTCCTTCTAGTAATGGAATGCTGGCATGCACTTTGGAACAGACTGTCCACCGTGCTCCAGTTCAAAGCCGTGAGCGAAATGGTCATCCGACTTACTGCTCCTAGACAACAGGCAAATGAATTTGTGAGCATATCAAAAATTCACACCGGGAGCTTGTCTGGAGGAAGTGCTGAATTTTCTTTACAATCCTGCTGCCACTAACCATACCTTGCGCAAACTGAGCGGTTAGAGGGACTAATCAAGTAGCCACTACCCACAACTCTAAGCGACTCGCCGACACTACCACGATAAATGGCTAGCGGTTGCCTAGGAAACGGTCGGCAAACCTCTCATCCTAGCCACAAATGTTCCGGCTTGTTGCTGATAACTGAAGCACTTTAATGCTTGCATACAAATGTCCAAAGACTTTTGAGCAAAATCGCCCAGCTTTGGCTGCGCCGGGCAACGAACGCTTAAGCTCTTATCTCCAGGATGCTTGGCCGAACAGCCTCCATGTGGTGCTAGCGGGGTTGTTTGGCTTAATGCCGGTCCAGCCAGCAGTTTGGTGGCGGCGTTCCAGGATGGGCTGAACTTTTGCTTAGCATGCGTTTGCTTTTAAAATGCCACAAATATCAGCTTTACAGCACTGTTGCGTGGCGAGTGTTTCCACTAAATAAAGACCTTGTCTTGTCATACCGGAGAATCTTACACGTTCCTCGAACGTCAACCACTTCAAATATAGCATCTGATTCCTACTAATGTTGGCACCTCCGACGAACAAACACTCAGCTGGACAATACTACTAACAACTGCAGATAGCAGGATTAATTACACCTGTACCCACACACATACTACATACAACTACACACATGTACCTAGTAAGTACTACTTAAATCGTAGCATTTCTGTACCATTACTGCCACTACGCTTTTGTAATATCGTGATCGTGTCTTTGAAACCACGTCTTTCACTGTTGAGTAAAAGCGTTTATTTATCTATTTATAATGGTGACTTGGTTACACTTAGTGGTTACGGGTGCCGACATCTTGATTAAATGAATGTCATTGTTCTGACACGACCGTCTCAACCTGCAAGCTGATGTTATCCTATACTATCGCAACGGCTCACAGTGCAAACCTCTGGATGGTTCAGAGACGTGGGTCAATGATTCTCTATGGTGCCGTTTATGTCTTAGCCACCACCACAACAACTGCTTTGTGGCAGTCTTATATTGCTTTTATCGTCGACTGCAGATAGATACTCAGTTAGTATCATTAAGGACGAAATGATTACCTCTGCTTACGGCCACCTTCTTTGCTCTGGAGATTTCAACGTGCACAAATTGAAAACGTCGGCATCCGCCGGCAAATTATACAATGTCAAACGGCAAAACCTCATGGCAAGTAGCCCGCTGTACAAACACCTCAACTATCAAGTACACAGCCGACAACAGCCTAGCGGTACTTGAACTAGTACGTTCGAATAAGGAACTCATGGTTATGGGGTCAGTTGTAGCAACCCACTAGGGCTAAGCCATCATGTCATCATACGGTATAACGACGTGTGTTACGCTGAAACTCCGAAGGAACACACATAAATAACACTTATTATCACACAATACAACACCCTGAACAACCTGGTTAAGACCACCGATTAGGAATTCTTGGTAGGTGGCTCATTTAAGAGCACCTGGTAGCAGTAAGTTAGACGCTTCCGCAACCTAACCGCAACTACTTCAAAAACACGTGGGTTCGCTTCACCAATCACCCGTCTTTCATCAGAAGTGAAACCCACAAACGTATGTTGCCAAGGAATGCAGTTTAGTAAGCGTACGGAGCTCGTTCTAGTCGGGGATCTGGAGCGACTATTTGACCAAGCTCAAGCATTGTAAAAGGCTTGTCCGCGGGGACAAATTAACTCACCAACATTTGGCTTATATCTTTGCCAACAACAATAAGTTCCCATATAGCCATGCTAACATTATTCGGAAAGAGAAGTTTGGTATCCCTGCACATGGCAAAGCAGCCGGATTAGCACAGAGTGCCAAAGAGGCAGCCAACGCCATACGGAAACAGTGTGTCCCAAACATTCAGTGAAGCGTTTGCCAAGGTGTCATAATTACATCCATAATCCTACCTACAACCCTCGTCCTGCGCTCTCATCCTTACCACTTCTAAGTTATGAATTCGTTCATCAAGGATATGCCTGCTGTATCCACTTGGACTGCTGGTACTGGAGTCTGCCGCAATCCCTCCGACATTGAAGAGGACCGGGTTGGATAGAGGCTATCCCCGCACCGTCCTGATTTAATTACATACGCAAAAGATGCAGGTTGAAATTTATCAAGAATTGACGGTCACGGCACTCACAAGCCACC
Source organism: Dicrocoelium dendriticum (assembly GCA_944474145.2). Lineage (NCBI taxonomy): Eukaryota > Metazoa > Platyhelminthes > Trematoda > Plagiorchiida > Dicrocoeliidae > Dicrocoelium > Dicrocoelium dendriticum. The sequence continues at coordinate 1,360,732 of OX104068.1, read as the reverse complement.
AGCTCACAACAAAGCTATCAACTGATACTAGGCAAACAGAAAAGACAGGTTCATGCAGAGCCTTTGAATTTAGCGATGGTTGACCTCAAAAGGTACGCTTATTTTGTGCGTACAAATTCGAGCAAGATTTATCACATTTTATGTTAGGGAGAACACCAGGTTTGTTAGATGAGCAATTCTTGTGTAAATGAGTGACTGCGATTATTAGTGACTAAGCATATATCCGTACCCATACACTATCCCTGGAGGCCCTTTCTCCAACTACTTCCGCTGAGCCATCGGAGTGCCGCTCGCACTTCTATCCGTTACGCGCACTTGCGCCATATTTTATTTCTACCGATGAACGTATACACCTCTACTGCTATTTTATTTACTGATCTTGCGCAGACCACAGCCTATTATCCATTTTGGACTATTGAAACACAGTGTTGCTACCTGGCGTGTAAAAAGTATTTGCCCACGCCTTTACTGGTGTGGATCGGAGTTCCGAAAATAAAGCTTATTTATTTATCTACATTATTGCCACTGTGTTGGATATCATGCACTCAATATGCCCCAACCAGCCTTTTGGAACCGGTCGTATTCACCTAAGGGTGAAGTACGCAACAGCAACAACCCCGGCCGCGCTCTCATCGCATTTCTCCCAAACTTGTTTGAATAAGCAAATTGCGCCTACAATGTGGAAACAGGGCTTAAACACTTCAATTTACATAATTGGTAGTCGCTCCGAACCAGCCAACTGTGGCCCAGTGGTCCTTCACGCTGGGCTATCAAAGGTGGGGCGGCACTAATTGCCAGGGCATTAGAGTATTATCAAAGAGAACACAACAACACAGCACCCGAGCAAAATGGTTTCCGCTAATACCCTTTATATGCTTCCTTAAACTTCACACATTCCTGACAGTAAACACACAGTAACCCACGTACAAGCACTAGCCACCCAACTATATACCTAAAAATTGGTGCTCGGCATTCAGTATTGAATTTGTCTCTCACTGTGGTCCGCCACAGGACGCATGCGCCTACAGAAGGACCATGGGTGGCTTGCGCTGCACCACCCACAGCTCCAACCACACAGCTCACATCCAGCTTAAACCCGAAGGAATAAGAGTTGGAGGCATGCGGTTTGGAGCCACGTTTCATTAACGGAGCCGGCCCACACTCCTGCACAGGCAAACACAAGCACGCTGTATTTGGGGAATCACGCACACACAAGGCGGTAGTTGGACCGTATGCTGTTCATCCCTGAGTGCCTGGAACCGCTCTTCGAGCCTAGCACGGCCACAAGGACTGTGCTCCCCGTCCCCTGCAGCAACGACCCATTGTCTTCTAGAGCCAGTATGAACGAGGTGGTGGGTAATAGACAGGTAAGCAAATTGTCAACATGTACGTCATGATCAGTCACACCAGGGATGTCACACAATAGCCAATCATTCGAAATTCCGATGGCAATTAAAAGCGATTAAAGCAAGTAGGCGTATTTGCCGACGTAAATAATGCTAAATGAGCATTTGGAGGAAATTGGTTTTAAGCTAATCCGCGATGAGTACATAACCAGTACCTACGTATATGCACCCATACACCTACGTTCACTGTTATGTAAAACATGTACCTTTGTATATTTTATACCACACGTTATTATAAGCACATGGTCATGCCTGTAAAGGTGCACCTCGCCTTGTCGAGAATAAAAAGTTTATTTATTTATTGATTTGACCTATTGATCGTCACAGAAGTTAGACCTAAGCGGCCGATTTAGGTGGCGGGAGAGCCGTCACTTATTCCACTTCTCCAAAGCTATCGATCGAATGGACCCTCCACAACCTCGAAAGATAAGAAGGTACTGATCCTGTATTTAAATGGGTCTGAAAGTTCCTACCAGTTGGGCAAGTGCTGGTTAGTGTTCGAATTTTGCTCTCTGATCCGATCTTTGTCGAAGGCGGCGTTCCACGAGACACAGTTCTAGTGAGGTGTCTGGTATTCGTGTTTATTAAATGGCATACTCGTTTGCCACGGACTACTTGCCGTTCGCTGATGATCTTAAGGGGTGGCGGACGTTATTAATCTCAGAGCATCACGATGCATTTCAACGAGACCTGTACAGAGCGTATCAGTGGTCACTCTGCTAACCGCTTTAGTTTAATTGAGAAATGTAGGATGGTTCACATGCAACATCAGCCGAACATCACATACCAGCTTGAAGACCATTTCGTGCAAGCAGTCACCCAAGAGCGCGCCTTGGGGTTGGTAGTCCTGGTTGATATTGGCTGCTTCGAATAATCTGAAAAGGCCTCAAAGGCTAAAAGCAACACGTTGGCAGGCTGTGGAGCGCATTTGGAGGTTTCACCTTCATGTCTATTCGGAGTTGCTTAACATTTACGTGCGGCCTCAGGTAAAATACGCAATACATGTCTGACAGCAAGGACACAAGCAAGACCTTGCTTTATTCGCGAGTCCACAGCGGCGATACCCGAGGCACGCAAAGGGTTGTTGAATTTCTCTTCTCTGCTTAGACTGAGGGCAGCGTTTGATATCGGAGTCTACGTGGCGATCTTATTATGGCCTAACTTTGTTACAACTACCGCTTTTCGTCCTATCACTATCGCCGCTCTTATTAACTGTCGGCTCGGCAGTCTTATTCTTTTCGTCTCTTAAGCACGAAAGTCTTTTGCTAAGAAGCTAAACCGGCTCTAACCCCCACTGCCCTCTACGACCAACTGACTTACTAGTGACACTGTAGGACTCTATTTTCGAGTGGTTCATTTAATCCATGGAAGCGTCAATGAGCCGCTTCATACCACAACTACTGGTTCCCGCCCTAGCTTGTTCTGCAACCCTAGCTTTGGTTCAGCAGAGGAAATTTTCCTATCGCTTCACGCCCCTCCCCGGAGACCGTTGTGCTTTCATCACTTCACTCTTGCTTACCGCGTCTTACCTTTGCTGAACGATTTCACGTATTCTGATACCTACATTTTGTATACGGATATACGTTACGCAACGCTAATATAAGAAAACACACACATACATATGACACCGTAGCTTGTATACAATCAGGACGAGGTACAGAGCTTGATAAGTCTTCAGGTCGCCAGCTCTACTTACTTCCTTTTTCTGTTCGGAATTGTTCTACTCTCTGACCCTTTCTTCCTTGCCGCTTCGCAGGATCTTCATAGAAGGATTAACTAAACCTAGCTTAATCGTCGTATCTCGGTCTAGAACTTGGAGGTACTCCTCGTAAGTCAAAAGACGTTGTTAGACAGCTCGGACCACCAACACTGGCATTCTGCCCCAGTTTCCGGCGATCTACACAACTGTATTCAAACCCTTATCACCATCGGAACATTTCAACAAAGCAAAATTGTCCTGCAAGTGTTCCACTTACTTACGAATCCCACTACATCCACCTCGCCAGTGGATTTCCTGCAATTGTCAGAACCTCCGGCTGTTTGGCGTCATGCATTTATGGATACATTCCCACCTCGCCATTGTGGTTGCCGTAAACCCTATGCTTATTAGATGTCTTTCTAATGTGGTCTGTGCTATTGCGTTCGGTCATACCCGTATTCTGAAGATTATGGTGCACTTTCCCATCCATGTCTTCCACTGGTTTGGACAGTTGGGTTCAAATCCCGCGACCTTCCGAGCTTCACTTTAAAAATGCGCTTCGTGTAATTTTAAGGTTCCTACTTGTGATACTATGGCGTTATGTCACTTCAACCTCGCCAGTGGATTATTTGCCTTGCAATAGTACCATATTTATCTACTTGGCGCAACTATACTATGGATACTTTAACCAAGTGGCTATTGTGGTCTGCCGCTGACCTTATGCCTTTCATATAATACTGGCTTTGATCCTTACCAAAATATTGCGAGCCTTTTTAGAGACTACCGCACGCCACTTGATCGGTGATTTCTACTGACCTAAACAATTGGAATCAACACAATTTCCATTGCAACCTCTCACCGAAAGCTTTATCTACGAGCAATGGTTCTTCCTCTTTGACTTGTCTGCGAAGCACACTTGTTTCGTGGGCTAAATGCCTGGACAAGTATACTACGCAAGAAACATCCGTGCTTCCTTACTCTGAGATTTTCACCCACACCACAGCATCCCAATCTAAATAGCTCTTTACCGTCCAGTACCGCCGGTTCCCACCGTTAATGGAGTATCCTGACTAAGTCCCTCACTCAGCCGCTAGAGCAACCGGAGCCCCATGACTGCGATTAGCCTTTCGGAAAACCAACCGTAACGGGGCGTTGTCAACAGAGCATCGCTGTTTACTTTGTTGTCAACGGCAGTGTTTCACGACCTGGTGGGTTTTTGCTTGGCAAGCGGTCTCTTTATAAAAAAACCACGCTTGTACGAATAACAACATTGCAACGTGCTGGGTTTGATTCGCCACCAAAATAAATTCACTGCCCACTGCTAAGCACGGGCTGGAGGTCGATAACTAATATCTGTAAATACTACATCATTTAAAACAACTCTTACCAATCAGTCAAAAGTGTTTAGGCATTATCCCATCAGGTTACATCGCACACGGAATAATTGAGACTAATCTCCTGAAATATTCCAAATCCCATCCAGCTTTCGGTAAAGGAACCATATCGATTTTGCAGTACATCCGCGCCGCCCATCCATCTGTCTCCAATGGGCCTGCCCATTATTCTTGCGACTTTTCTATTCTTTATGAGTGCCACGCGGTAACTCGATTTTCTGTCTTGCCATACTGATCATGTATTTTTGAGTGAAATCTCGCAAAGCCCAGCGATAGAAGAAAGACTCGGGACAAATTTAACCCTTGTCAATTTTCCCCAGAGACCAAGTGGTTATGTCTAACGCGCAGTATTTGCATTATGCAAATGTGGCGACTGATGGTATCCAGTGCCTTGCGTGCAACCTCTAAGCATATGGCTTAAAGCGCTGCTCGCAAATTACTGAACCGCTCTTCAAGCCCTATGCGGAGCACCAAGGTTTTCTATGGATTTGTCGCTATTGCATCCATACTGCTATGTTGGCAAGGCGTCCGCCAACACAACATCCCGAAAGATATTCTTCCGCTACATCTGCTAGGCGTGCCAGAAAGCGGATCAACACACCTTCTAGCGAAGCGCCAGAAGTCACTGTCACCCCAGCACCGCCTACTTCTCATTCGGACCCATGGACACACATCCGGCATGTTGAGCCTACGATGAAGTCATATGTGGCCGTTGTGAAGGAGAAAGCGACCATAGCCCTGTGTGGCCAAGGTCCAGCCACGGGTATCACCAAGACTAAGATTAAGCCTGTGAATAAACCTGATCATCCATTTTCTCAGTCACCAATGAAGCTAATGCTAAACAAGCTTTCTGAGATAAAAACCGTCAGAAAGTTAAAGCTATTATTATGCAAGCCACTAATCCCAGAGCGCATTCAACCAACTCTTAATCGTTGTCTCAGCATTTGTGAACGCGGCGGAATAGGACAAGGCGGCTTTGGCGGAGAAGGTAATGGATGGTCAAACACTGCTCCAGCGGATGATTTCTCTACTGTTTGATGCAGGCGAACATGGAATAAACATTGTCTCTGCCTTCCGTCTCGGAAAGAAGCAGAAAAATTTCTCCAAGCTTCAGCCCCTTAAGCTTGTATGCGGAAAAGAAGAAGAGCGCGCGCGTATCCTTCGACGGACTTAACGTCTCAAAGGTGAATATTTCTACGTGTCACGATACCTGTCTCCCGAGGACCGAAGTAAAATGAATCAGGCTGTAGAAGAGCTACGAACGCGCAGGGCGAACGGTGGAACTGACCTACATATCGTGGATGTTTGCGTAGTTCGGAAAAACACAAGTGCCTGTTGGAGGCCGATTCCTGTTACTCCCAAACAGTAAAATATAAATACGGACTACGCTTGCTAGCTGCCAACCTGCACAGCCTAAGCAATAAACTGGATGAACTTCAGTTGCTCACCTCGGAGACTCGTCCAGACCTGATGGCATTCACCGAAACCTGGCTATTCTCAGCTATTACGGACTCGGAAGTGTCTATCCCTGGATAACTCCACGCCTTATCCGATCGTCACGGAGTGAGGTCAGGTAACCGATTAATTCTCCACTGGTAGACAGCTCTCAAAGCGCACTTAGTTGAAGATTTCGGTGACCGGGATGACAATTTCGAAGTCCCCTGGTGCCGTGTTCATGACGGATGCAGATCGCCCCTGGTCTGTGTCGTCTACAGCGTGCCAACAGGCTCCGGAGCGCGCTCTTTGGGATCAATAAGGAAGTATAATGGGCACAAAGACTGCCTTACCTTAGGGTTTTAATGCACTGGATATCAATTAGGACCTACTTCTTTGTGATTGCCGATCTGACTGCTTCGATGCCAACTTGCTTAAAACCGCTGTCGACTACAGACTGGTTCAGCATGTCTTGAGGCCAAAATGTATTTTCCCGTACCAGAACCCGCACATCGTAGGTGGCATGATCTTCCCGGCAGCTCAGGATGTCACGAACCTACCCGTTCTTCAACCCATAGACAAGAGCGATCATTGCGTTGTTTCATTCCACTGGACGCGTCGTCTCATGGTCCATCGCCACGGTAGTCACCGACGGAAATTTTTGCTTGCCGATTCACTCCGTCGGAAAACGGCCGCAAGCGCTACGGATTAGAGTATCCCTGAACACATTCACCTTGACGAGGCTTGGAAGCTTGTACGCTAATAAGGACGTCGGTAATTGTGCAGATCGTTCCTTTCTCCCGTCAAAAACACATTACTAGAGGTCCAAGTTGGTAGCATGGCGAGTTGGGGTCAACTAGGATTAGAAGGCGCAACTTTTGGTGCCGCTTTAGGCAATCTTCATCAGAACCCGACTTTTCTCATTACTAGTCTGTCTGGAATGATGTGTCGCCATGTAGCGCCAGAAACGCCAACAATACGCACTATCCTTGGTACAACACAAGAAGCGCGCATAAAATGCTCTACTCATATCTGAAAAGTAGCACCAGAGCTGGTAATGTCATCCCGGCTTTGTGTTCCTGTGATCATCAAGGTTTACTTCACGAGGACGCTGAGGAAGCTAGTCACTTGGCTAAGCGATAAGTTTCTGTTAACGCGAAAGGAACACCATTTAGTGACAGAGCCGTACCCACTTTCCTTCTTCGTTTACCTAGGTAGCTAATAACACTGATGCTGGGATAAAACTTCTTCTTGCGTTAGGTCCGTATAGCTTACCCGGCCCTGATGCATCGCATTCCTTCTTCCTCAGGACTGTGGCGGAGTACATAGCTTCAAGCAGATGCCTAGTCTTTTGTCGCTCACTAGAGGCTGGCCGACTTCCTTCAGCTTGAAAAACCGGGTATCGTCAAACCCATTTACAAAGGAGGAAGCCGACATGATCCGGCCAATTATCGCCCAAGCTGTTTGACTTTGATAGTGTGTAAAGTTATGGAACGGATCTAAAACAAGCTGTTAATCTTCATCCTAAGGGACAGAAGGTCATATCTCATGCCTAGTATGGGTTCCAAAAAGTACGCTCCTGTACCTCAAATTTGATCGTTGCTAAGCAGACCTAGTCAAGGTCGGTAGACACCGGCAAACGCTTGGACGTTGTGTTCGTTGACTTCAGCAAAGCGTTTGACAATGTCCCGAATGAACGGTTTCTGTTTAAATTCCAAGAAAGCGGTATTGCTGGGAACCCCTGGCTTGGATTTCCGACTTCCTAAACGACTACGCAATGAAGGGGAAAGTAAATGACACATTTTCTGCTCCCGTTCTTATGTCGGTTGGGATCCCACAGGTCTCTGTCCCGTACTTTTCAATATCTGCTTCAACGGCTTACCGTTTAATCTTCAGAGCGGTTGCCTATTCTACGCTGAGCATCTAAAGCTACGGGTGGAAGTATCTAGCCTTGAATACGCGGAGAGATTACGATCCACGTTCGATCAGCTCCACGATTGGTCGAATACGTGGCAGTTGCCCCTTAACCAGGATCAATGCTCTGTTCTCCACGTTGGTTCATCTAACCCATTTGGAACGGAACACGGTGGTTCCTTGCTCAGAAGCGCAACCCAAGAGATCTTGGCGTGATAGTGTCATTAGATCTCAAAGTTATTCAAGACAACCAGAAGAGGGTCGCCGCGGTCTACAGTATGTTGCATTATATACGTAGAGAGCTTTCCCTCCTTGCCCCGGGGCTATTCCTAAGCCTTTTTGGCCTTCATGTACGCCCGATTCTCGAATACGGGCTACCGCTGCATAGCCTCTTACCAAATCCGAATGCGATATGCTAGAGAAGGTTCAACGGCGTGGATCTTAATCCGTCTCTGGGTTGCCAGACCCGTCGTATCCATTCCGACTTCAACGACTGAACGTTTTCTCTCTAGGTTACCGCCGTCACCGCGGAGATTTGATATTCACTCGACTTATTCTCAGAGGAGAACTGGGTTGTGAGGTACAGAATTTCTTTCAATTCAACACTACAAATTCAACACGAGACCACCGCAAGAAACTGTTCAAACCGAGGAACCTCCGTGTGGGCTCAATTTTGCGTTATGAACTCGAGTAGTGAAAGATTGGAACCGGCTGCCGGATCCCTTTGTTGATGCTGAGATAGAGGAACGCTTTAATCAATTGCTGGATGCTCAACTGAGCTCGCTGGGATTCTGCTGCTTCTAAGACAACTACAGTGGCCCTCTGTAGAAACTTGTGCTGAATTGACCTACGCCATCTCCACGATGATCGGGAAGTGAAGGAACTGACAAAGAATCTTCCCTCTGCTTTCTAGCTTCTAGTGATCCAATGATCCAATGATGACAGTTACGTACCATTTACCCAAAAGTAAATGTTGCGAAAACTTACCCAAGTCTTATGAAGAATAAACGCTAAGTTGGTTTCTGTGGAGCGGACAAAGACTTGATCACTCCTGTATTGGTGTGTTTTGTTCCATCGAAAATAAACTATTTATCTATTTAGTTAAAATCCATAACAGGCATATGAGCCATAAGACGAAAATGAAGGGCAATCAGTTCAAGCTAGCCTCGCAATACAGTGTGCTAGAATGTCGACGGAACTTGTATGCTTTTCATGTGTGCCAGCCACAAAACGCCCTCCTAAAGTGCATTGTTTCCGCCCCCGCTGTACCCGCGTTTAACAGCGCGTTGACGTCGCCCAAGCCCTTCGACCTTAAGAGAGGGAGCTCGTAGGTTTCGTCAGGCGACATAATGTGACGAACGTTGCACGAACAAAATTAACCAACCTTACTTTGTTTGACCTTTTCTACAAATATTCTTCTCAAACTGGTACTTAGGTCACCAAATTGTTTTTCAGTTTGTCACTGTGTTCTAGTCATCATGTTGGTGTTTACATACTGGCCACGCTGTAGGACTTTCTTTGCAACCGCTTTTACCCATAACAGCCCATTATTCCACTATTAAAGTTAAAATCCTTCAGTTCCCTTTTATAAAATTTGCACTTTTTGATCGATCTACTCCTTTTACTTACACATACTCCGAGCACACCTGACTGGTCTACTGCCATTGACTAGTTTTCAACAACTGGGGACTCTGCACTGCTCAGCCTCACTCATGCTAAACGCTGGTTTTGTTGGTTTAAATTACTGTTTTCTTCCCTATCAACAACCGTACGCGTCTCAGTTTAGACAGTCCGTCGATCCATACATATATGCGCTCGGTCATTTTACTGTCACTCACATAGATGAGAGTTTCATTGCTCCCATAAGCTAGTAGAAGTTGCTTGACAATTTTTGTCACATCCTTACTTCAGGTTCATATATGTATACTATGTTGCATTTATCATTTATACATTAGACGAAATGTCGCCAGACGGCAGAGGCAGAAACACGACAGTTATTTTCGCCACCACTCCTGTGTGTCTGATGTTCGTCCTCATCTTATCCCTCGAAATCAAAATAGGCGGGTTGATCAAACTTTGTTTGCTGGACGTCATACATTAAAGCAGTGAAGTTGCTTCTCGCTTCTCGTATGAAGCAGGCTAATAGCGATGGTTGCTTCATGGAGCATATTATACCGGGGTGTAAAATTTTGGGTTTAATCCTAAGTAGCTCAGAAATTTTACAGTAATATACAATTTCCTGTCGGACTCATAAGTTGTACGCTTTATCTACTGCCTAAGTGGGCTCGCCGCTAACATGCTGCCTATTGAATGAGACTTGCAAATATCCCGTTCACACCTTATTATATTGTTGTTCACAAATCATATATCCCTAAGGGTCAGAACAATTGGGTTTATCACTACTTAGCTGCTCAAAAATTCGTCAGCAATATCCCATTTCCTAACTTAATTATGAGTTGTATGTTACATATACCTCGCCAGTGAGCTTTCCCCATTGCTTGTTACTTTTGACCATACCTAGGGTGGTATGGCTCGAGGAATTCGAGAATAAAATATTTGAAGGATGTTTGTGAGTAACGTAAATTTGTTTATTATTTATTTATTTATTATTTAGTACCTTATTTATTATTACTTAATTTTATTATTTATTTATTTATTACCTTTTGCTCATCGGATGAAACATGCGGATATCCCGTCTAACTTCTTTGGATGGATCTCCAAGAAGCACTTCCCTTGAGACAGAACCATCCGATTCATCGCATGTTATCATCTCGGAAAATAAAATTGGCTGGGGTTACCATCCCTTGCGTAATAACCACACCACACAAAGGGAACTTTTTTGAGGTTTACTCAGTTTGAACTTTAGCGCCGGAAAGCAAAATTAGCCCAAGCGTTTTGTTTGTATTTTTCGGTATTTTTATTTACCTAGTTAAGTACGCCGTCTTAGTGTGCCTATTAAAAACAATATTATTTTTAGTTGGGTTTCTAGAAATCATTTTATACCTCCTTTTGTTTCTTTTATTTCCGCCTTTCTTAATCCTTTCTAGGTGCGCACCATCAAACGTGAATCATTAGCGTGCCAAAATGGTCTAAAGAACTTATAGTGCAGTTCATAATGTAAGGTGTCATGCTTTCCGAGAAAACGTGCGCAACTACAGCTCTGTGCAAACTTCCGCCATTGATAAAATCAGGAAGCAAAATGATGCTAGGAAGAAGCTAGATAAATTTCAAGTATTAACAAAGTATAGTGATATGTTTAGATAACTAAATCCTGCACTCAAATTAAAAATACATAAATGCGGCTCTGCACATTTTACCAATAATGAAATCAAGGAGCACAAATTTGTCTGCCGGTACCAGACAAACTCCACGGTGTGCGCGTACAACTTCTTCAACTTTACACGTAAAATATTCAGCATTTGTAGTTGCAAACAAGACACATATACGCTCCCTGTTCTCACTCCAATGCAAGAACATGGGAATTGTGTAAACACTGACCTGATCGCTTGCGGGCACAACGTTTGGTAAGTCTAGATATATACCTTTATTTATTTATTTAATGCAATCCTTACACTACCTGGAACGCTCTCCTTAAGCGTGCTGCATAATTATTGTTACCAAGGCGTTTTGCTCTGTCCACTTCGTCGGGGCAAAACTTCCAACCCATATGATGTCACGCCATCCGCCTTTGTAATAGAATATACAATACCTGGCCCACCTATGTCGACGTCGATGAAACCTTCCCCGTTAAAGCAAGCGGAAATTTAGAAAAGCAAAGTTGTTTGGAGAGTGACCCGCCACATCATGGTCAGATGTTCACCACTATGGCTAAAGCTCTATTTTACTGATATCCTCATCCGGCTATTGACGACGTAATTAAGGAAGCATCGCCTAGAGGTATTAAGCGGCACTCCAAGTTTCGGGCGGTTGGTAGCAGAATTTGCACCCCTGGGACGACTGAGCTTATTAGTTACCTGCTATCTGGATAATATCAGTAGTTAACTTAATTATAAAAAAGTAACGTTAACGCTAACAATCTTCTTTATCAGTCCCCTCCGTCACGCTAATTTTTATCTAAAATCGTCGTTGTCCCCCAAGTCCTGTATCACATCCATAAACTTTTAACCGTCTTGGAAAGTTGTTATACCCATTGTATGAAATTTAGATCTTTTCCTTTTATATATCCTCTGTACCTCCAGTTACGGCAAATGCAAAATTTTGATACTTGAAGGTTACTATTCCATTTTGGTATAACACCGAGTTCATTTATGGGATCCCGTTGCATACCCACGTTATAGTTATACCGCTTCACTGATTCTTCATTTTGCTCTGTATCTGAAAATGCACAACCGCATTGTTTTCAATACTTTCTCTTCAATACATTTCTACTGGATCATACGGGGTACTTAATCTAGTATTGGCTAACGTATTACTGAACAAGATATCAGACTGCTTAGGTCCTTACAAACATGTCCCGACCTTAAGACAGATCAATTATTCTTTTTACATTTGCACCACTGTACAGTTTCAAACACAACGATCGTATTACGTTTCTACTATCGCTGTTACAAGTACCACAAAACCTCTTTACAGTTTCCCCTACCTAATCATGTCTCTATTGGCATGCCTTGCATAGTCAAACTTTGATATGCATTTATTTATACTGTGTTCTTTAACGGATGCAAACATGGGAGAAATTAACTAATCTGTTCATCTTCTAACCGTGTCACGTCATGGTGTGCCTCATTCTATCAAGAATAAACCATTATTACTTCAGTTATTAGTTTAAATTGACTTACAATGTGAGTGTTACTATACGGCTTGTGTAAAGCTATATGAAGAAAGTGGTTCTGTTTAAGTTCTTACTACAGGCGTGTGGACGATAAAGTACGACATTAAGACGCGTACCATTATTCCTCAACCGTAGCCGGCGCCAACCTGAATAGGAGGCACGAAATCAAGGATGACCAATTCGTTCACCCGGTGGTTAACCCTGTATTACGGCATTATACCACTACCGTTCCAGTTCTACAGGTCCGGATTATCGACATTCCGGGTAACAGACTATCGGAAGCAACTAGCTCATGGAGTAACTGGGTCTCCGCATTCATACTGAGCTCTTGCATTTGCACTGCTTGGCGTTCTCTAACTTCGGCCAACCTTTCACTGTGGCCTTGGACGATAGTATACAAATAGGATAATGTGTTGGATTCTAGCAGTGCTTTGGGGAAAGCAACCTCGTTTTTAGTTTTAAGCCAACAGTTTGGCGGTTGTCCCCGATCGTTTTCTGCGAGGTCTTTGGTTCCTGTATTTCGAGCAGACTACAAGCTGCCATAGTTCCTTCCAGCTCGCGGCGCTTCCACTTGCATCCCTCTGTTCCGTCGGGTGGCTCGAGTGCATTTATGCCGATCACACTGCAGGACTGTGAGTCAAAGGTTATACGGAGGTTGCACGTGCCAACGAAGTGTTGCAAAAGCGTGGCCTTGCGCCCACTAACTCTAACCGACTCATTTGGTACCCTGGGGCGCACATCAACGAGCTAAGCAATTTAACTTACGTCTACTTTTTAAGTATGGCATCAACCTCAACGTATTTAAACAGCCGCCCTTGTAGTTTGGGGCCAAATGAATATCCCTTAATGATTTGCAAATTCGTCGTATAGCGAGACAGCGTGGCAGATGAAGCGCCACACCGCAAGCTTGAGCTTGCGCTTCATGAACTGGAGAGTCCAGTGGTGCAAGAACCTTTGAACAAATATGGTTACCTCACCACCGTTTATAGAATAAGCAAATAATTCGGTAGAAAATCACCACATCTGGACTCACTCAGACAGCCATCGCACACCCGAACAAGCACTATGCAAGCGTTTCGTCCTTTCGTGATCCATCTGCAGTGCGCAGTCTACTGGACACTGTTATTGCTCTAACCAGAAACTCGACGGTCGCCAGTTCGTGGTTACGACCACTGAGCTACGAGGAATGGCAACGACCACCGTGAATAAGTTCCAAATTATTATATAGCGCCGCTCACCGTCCACTGACGTGCAGGTAACTACCGTGCAGAGGACAGGGTAGCCTCTTCACCAAGCGACAAATGTGTAAAACTTTAGCCGCCAATTAACCTGTGGCCTTACAGGCAGGTTGGTCTGCGTACTGATTACAAAGGAATAGTAGGTCAGTGGTCTCAAGCACGGACTGGCAACAGTCAAGTTGCTGGTCCGAGACCTACAAGAGTCCGATGGAATGCGAACTGCTGATGATTCCCGAACGGATGGAACGCACGTACAGTGCTTACCGAACGTGTGCTAGCTGGTTGAATGAAATTAGCTGTAACGGATTTCTACCGTTACCATTCAACTCCCCCACTACTCCTCTGAAATAAATACTTAAACGTTTTGTAAATACCGTAACACACTATACGAGGCATTGTAAAATTTTAAAGGCGATTATGTCGGAACGGGCACGTTGCGTTGCGCACAGTGGAAAGGGGCTATGGGTATAAATGGTGCAGCAATAGGAAAAGTATTGGTTGGGAACAACGTCGTTTGATGTAACCATAGTCTGTAGCCGCATGTGTGCGTAATGTAGAGAGCATCAGTAATAACCCAGGAATTGAAACGAAATAGACTTAACAGATAGGGAATTAACTGGAAGTGTACTTGTCAATAATAGTAACATGTAGCAGCAATCAACTTGCCAGTGTAATGATTTGGGCTGTAAACGTATTCAGTGACCATAGTCGACGTCGCAGTGTTTTAGGCAGACATTTAAGGTTTTTACCGGAAGAGCGTTTGCCAGACAAAACGCCACCGCATCCTGCACCACTTTCATAAGTCCAGTCAAACGGTAATGTGAAACTAGCAATGCACTTCAGCGATCGGTTATTCGATCGAATATTTGCAGTCGAGTATTGCCCAACTAGGTGCGGATACTCCCTATCTCACCTTGTATCATTATCAGTTCTTCGCGTTACCTACGTCACCAATTTCCAGCTGCAGCTAGTCATTGCAGGTAGCATGCATATCTACGCTAGAAGCCACTCTGCATCTCTCCAACTTACTCTCTTGAATGGTTAGCATAACATACCTTCACTGGTTTGTTGACTTCTTCTGTTACTGTAAGTATCTAATAAAAATCTAAATGGTTCAATGGAATTCCGTTGCTGCCCACTAGTTCTCTCACTTAGCACAATTATCCTTCGTTCTTCTTATCTTCATTACGTTTACTGCAGTGACTCATTGTAGGCTCCATATATCTTTGAGCTTATCTGGAGATCCAGGGAGACATTCCTCGTTTCTTCATCCTGTAATCTCTCAGAATGTCTGTATCACTTACCTTCGCTGGCTTGTTGATGTGTTCTGTGACACTGTAGGAACCCACTTGTGACCAAAGTGTCTAATGGAATGCCTACTTTTGGCCACCGAATGTTTCTCGTAATACCAGTTTCTGTCGATCCTCTTCACCTCAGCACTTCTACTTAGTAGCAACTAGTGGTCGTAGGTTCTATGTATCTCTGCACATATCCGGAGCCTGCCAAGTGTAACCCTCTTGCATCCCCAACATTCATTCTTTATGGCCGTCTGTGTCACATTCATCTGCTGACCGTTGACTTATTCTGGGACACTTTAGGTATCCACTAGCCGCTAGAAGCCTACACCCCAATGCCACTGCTAGTTGCGGATACTCGCTATCTCACCTTGTATCATTATCATTTCCTCGTATTACTTATGTCACCACTTTTCAGCTGCAGCCACTCATAGTAGTTAGCATACATTTCTACGCTAGTAGCCACTCTGTATCTCTCCCACTTACTCTCTTGAATTGTTAGCAGCACTTACCTTCACTGGTTTGCTGCTTTCTTCTGTCACTGTATCTAATAAATAACTAGAAGGTTCAACGGAATTCAGATGCTGTCCGCCGGTTCTCTCCCTTAGCACAAGTACCCTTCGTTCTTCTTATCTTCGTTACGTTTACTGCAGATATTCATTGTAGGCTCCACACATCTTTGAGCTTATCTGGAGATACTAGGAGACATTCCTCGTTGCTCCATTCTGTAATCCAGATTGTCTGTATCACTTACCTTCGCTGGCTTGTTGATGTGTTCTGTGACACTGTAGCAATCCACTTGTAACCAAATAGCCTAATGGACTGGCTACATCAGGCCACCGAAAGTTTCTCGCTGAGCCATGTTCTGTCCATCCTCTTAAACCTAAGCACTTCTGCTTAGCAGCAACTAGTAATCGTAGGCTCCACGCATTTCTGGAGCTTGCGAAGAGCTGCTCTATTCTATCTCGAACATACTTTGTGGCTGTCTGCGTCACATACATCCGCTTTTTGCTGATTTACTATGGGTAATTAAGGGCATACACTAGCAACTAAGAGGCTTCATGCTAATTCCATTGCTGATCACTGATACTCACACTTACAGCGACCCTAACTGTTCCTCGTCTTACCTCTGGCTCCCGTGTTTAGCAGCAGCCCTTCTTCATAAGCTACTATCATCTTTGTGCATATACTGAGCTGCCAAGGTCCACACTTTATCCCTCCAAGCTTTAATCCCTGGGACTGAGTGCGTCACATACACTTGCTGTCTGTTGCCCTAATCAGGTGTCCACTAGCAATTATAAGGCCACACCTAAATGCCATTGCTCATCCGCGACACATAATTGGCCGTAATACAGCTCTCTCACGGGCTTCTCCCGGCTCAGGCCTCCTTAATTATACTCCATTAACACCACCGCATGATTTGATTAGCTGCACGTCGATGCGTCGTAGTCTATTATGCTCTAACTATCTAACAACCTCTTTGTATGCTTGCGCTTTACTTGTCCGCTGCCATTCTACCACGAAACCACTCTTAGCTTTCTTCTGTCGTGCAAACATATCCAGGTATTCAGCATAAGCCGCTCTTCTGCCACACATTTCTAGACCTTTATCTACTCATTACTTGCTGTATTGTCTTAGGCATTTTTTACCTGCAATACTCCAAGTCTCGGGCTAGCAGTCCATGCCTCTATCCAGCCAGGCACTATTACCCTAGCACTCTGGCTGCTGCGGTTAGGTCTCAGGTTCTGATGTCCACAGCAACCTTAATGTACGCATATATTCTGGCTATTCGCGGTCCTTCCGTCAATTAGCCCTTCTTAGCTTTTTAATTCGGCACTATCTCTCACCTGGTCAGTACAGAGACGCCCCTTAGCTTCTCATTTAAAGGTGTTCATTCCTCAATTATTCGCTGCTATTTTTGCGAAACTTACCCATGTATGAGTCCAAAAGACTCACTGGCTTTCCCTGGGTCAGCATATTCTACGCTCCCCAGCGAAACTTCCCACGCAACAGTTGCATCAAAGCAAACGGATCCTGTGTTTTCTTTGCTTAACGGCGCAACGCTCTGCATCCAAGGTATACGGTAGCAACCAACCTATAGGGCTTTGCTTCCGATGAATATTCAAAAGACACTTTTAGCATAATCATTGTTGCACATTGTACATCATATGTTTCCTCTAAATGTTAGACCATAGTACGTAAATAATGCTTGTTTCCACGTCTGTTCTTTGCGGCCCTGTTTGTCTCTCACCTTCCCTTTCTCCGAGGTCTGGAACTTCTTGGAGATCTGGGATCGGAATGTGAAGGAGCTTGTGCCTGGGACAGGACATAGAAACCCCAAGGACCTACATAGAACACGGCTGTACAACAAGTGGATAAAAATGCACTCACTACCATGACCGTCGTCCAGTAATGGTAGCTGGACATGACGCCTTCATACTCCTGCGAAGTATACATAATCCTGTAAATTCTAGAAGCAAGAAACGGAAGTTTTGCTCACCTGGACACGAAGATGACGAAGGTCTAACCCTCCATAGGCCTCAGCCATTATGGCCGCCGCGAGCAAAAATAACCTGTTCAGCTAACAGAGGAAATTAGAAGGCAATTGACGGCGGTTAACCGAGGGATAAATCAGTCGACGAGCTGCTCTGCCAGTTTTACATTAGTGTACAAACGGATTTCTGACAGTGTTTCAGGACGTGGTGGGTTTTCGCCTGGCAAGCGTTCTCCCTATAAAAAGCCACAAGTGTCCGCTTAACAACACTGCGACGTGGCGGATGTGACTCGCCACTGAATAAAGTCACTGCCCACAACTACTTACTGGCAAGCCGACCAGAATCCTAATGTAATATTTTCCTGACAAGTTTTCTCTACAAACGGAATGCCCAGCCTGTTTACACTACGCCCACTATAACCCATCTTGTCGTCATGTTTTGACGAATTTATACCTCAAGATTAATTTTACAATTTCCAAAGCTTGGACAACTTGCGGCTTATTGCCGATTACATACATAGCAACGTGTTTGTTGCGAAACATAAATTGTTTGTAAACGTTGATCATGCTTGGACAGGTGTGTCTCGGAAATTCGAGCATATACTATTTATTTATTTATTTATTTATTTAACTATTTCCCTCGACTGACTGAGTGCCTTTATCAGGGTACGTCATTAATAAATGAAGTCGGTCGAGGATAAATTAGGATCATGAAGAATTGGCTGATGAATTGTCACGGTGAGGAAACTTATCGAGTTAATGGGGTATGGTTTATTTTTTCGTTGGATACTTTTTCGGGTGTGAGAAAGCGGCCACCAGCTATCCTCGCCAAACATGTTGGAAAGCAACAGGTGTGGTTGAATCTTGGCATGAGCCTCGGTCCATTGCAGGTTCTCCGGGAAATTCCCGATAAACGGTTCGGACCTCATAGAGAGGGGAAAGGGAGAAGGACCGCCACAGTTGCGAATTTCCTTCGACCGAAAGTTCCAAGGATTATCTGACAGAATGCATACACCGCTTGCACAGTTGTGAATACCAGCTGCCAGTAGCACCGCGGACTTTGTCTCTACAGCTGATTTCAAGGATACTGGAGGACATGGAAGCCCGCCGTAATGCACTAAATTTAGGTGAAGCACGGCGCGTCTCAGCGTGGTTGCCTCAATCCTATTACCAATCACATCGCAACTGGAATTGTACTGACTGGGACTGCTTAGCAATTTGCCAATTATTATGTTAACTTGTGAGCAGGGAAAGTTAGTGCATACAATAGTTGACGGCGTGTTTCGGACTAGGGGATATCGTTTTGTGTTTGGTACCTGACAACTTAGCTTTTTAGCAGGTCCTAAGGAAAATTGGAAAATCTGAGTCGCATGTTTCCTGTTTATTACAGAAAAAGCCTATAATAATGTCCTCTAGAGCGCTTTTAACAATCCGACCCATTCGTATTCTCTCCGACTCAAAGCTGCCAATGTTGTTCCTGACTAGACAGATGTGGCATTAAGGGGTTAGTTGAAGGCCAACGTCCAGAAAATGGCTTGCCCACTAAGGGGGATGGTAATGTGGAAATAGGTGGTGTGGATGCCTTGAGGCTGTTGGCGTGACTGACCTTGCCCTTGAACTAAGGAAAAGTATTGTGATAAGTTTGCAGCAGACTGAGATCCTTCTTGACAAGATCAACTGAAACAGCCCTAATGCTGATCATCTATTGGATAGTTTCAGTCAGTTTTTACACTTTTACGTGAGCCCTATTTGAATTATCCTCCATAATTAATAAAACCGGAGCGCAGCAGTAGATTGGATTTACCTCTTATAGTATAGCTGACTTACACCACCATACCTTGGATGGAACGCAAAATCATGTATTAAAGTGGTGCTGCGTCTTTGGACTCCACGGGCAAAGTTTGGCTGCCCACAATTGCCGTCGGGTTGAACCATCTTCAGTGACTTCTGTTATAGCATTTAAATTCTGCAGTTGTTCGGTCACGTTCCGACAGTGATTGCGTGATCCGCAAGTGCTCCTCACAGTGACATCACCAGCCTAAGGCTGCAAAGCGTAGAAGTAAATTTTTGAAAGCAGCACAGTAGTTGCTTTGCTGCGAGCGAGGAAGAAATAAGCTTCTAGAACGTTCCTTGTTACTCGCGTAATATTGAACAAATTACACTCACGGTTGCGGGTGATCCATACTCTGCAGGCTTTTAAGAAGGAGGTAAAAGTCTTTGTGCTCAGATACTTTAAGACGTTTTTGCAAAGTCTGCGCTTCCGCTATGCATCCATTTGAGACCGGCCCAGATGAGGCATAGAGTAAGTCTCGGTCTGCTCTAGTCCAACTTTATATTATTTTCCTTGTAGCCTCTTGATATTTGAGTACCTAGGACTCGCAGTGCACCAGCATTAGTCCCAGTTACTGTAACAAAGCGTAACAGGTTGTAGCAGAATCGGCCTTAAACCTGGTACATGGGCTATAAACCTGTGTGCAAGATGTACTTGGCCATCGCAGGCTAGTTGCTGACTTGTATCGCTTTTCCTACAGACAATATGGTCCAAAATCTGCATTATGATATGGTTAAAGCTACCGCATAGGTAAACTGTAGGCATCAACTGACTCTCAACCCCTACGATTATTCTCTCCTGAAGGCCACTTTATCGCTGCTCAAACAGCGCGTAAAATACAGCTTGAGTTTGCTGACCAGCAGCTTCACAAATACAGTGTCACTGTCCAGTTAGGATGTCGCGTCGCAAAAACGAACTCATCCGTGCAGGCAAGCATCGTTCTTTCCAGCTTATCTACACCTTCATCCCTCCGACTTAATTTCAACCCATTACCACTTTTTAACCACAAAGGCCACAAAGTTCATTAAAACAGCTTCAGCCTAGGAACTTTGCGGTACATCTAGTAAACGAATTCTACTAGAACAAAGCCCCTTATAAGACTTCCTAGTCCATTGTTGCTATTGGCACCTCCAGTGCACCTGCAGGTAACGTTAGAACTGTCCAAAACCTCTTCGTCCAAATGCCTGCTGTAAATTTGCTTCTGTGAGTATTCGTAACTGTCAGGTGTTGTTTGTCAATAACGGCTGCATGTCATTAAGCCGAGGGACTTGCTACATCCTTCCGCTGTTTCCAACTGCACTCGGTATATCGCAGTTATATATAAATTCTATCTGGCCAACAAAGTTAACACGGTAAGGGCCATAGTACCAGGTTTCAGGCATTTTGCTTTCCACTTATCCACTCTTGGTCCAAGATACTTAGCTTTATTTAAATTATACCTAAGACACTCACTTTTGAAAAGACCAGAGACATGCACTATGACTAGCTAGAGCCTTTGCTTTAACCGCTTTTGTTAGCACAACCTTCACGTTTCCAAATTCCAGTTCACTGGCACGAAAGCTAACCCTACGGCCTGGCGAGCCATGTCATCCTCGCTTGCTGGAGGTCAGGAACTTTGTGACCACCTTGTCTTATCTTAGTCGCCCGGGCATCGTTGCATCCTTTACGTCGATCTACAGCCTTCCATGCGCTATGCGTATGGGTAGGTGAACAACCATCTCCAACATTTATTGTGTGACTTCCTATTCTTTATTCACTTGCTTATTCATTCACGTTGTTTGGGTAACTGTAAGAGTTCTCACCAGAAAAGCCTCCAAGTTAATTGCTGATGCGACCTCCTAGTCTTGTATTACATTGCCAATTGGCACTCCCACCAGAATAACGTAGGTGAGAAGAAGCTCGATAACAGCGGAGATGCACACTAGTACTGTTATGCACATAAGGCGCAGTTAACCCTCATGTCTGAGGAACCTCAGCCACCAACGCAGACCCAAAGGAAGTACATGCTGCGAAGCTTTTTGTCCACTGTTCGGATGATGTATTTCTTATTATTAGCGGCGGACTCCTTTAGCTAACTGTTATTGATGATTTATCGTTATAAATATATAAAATACGCTTAAAGGAATGAAATTTGCGGGATTAATCTGAGCAGTAAGGGAGCATTTTAAGCATATAACGGTTAATATATCCTTAAGGTCTCCTGGCTTATTCCAATGGACCTGGCTCATGCAGTGCTGCGTTGAACTTCCAAATTCCCTAAAGGTTTAAAACTTGGACATTTTACGTTAATAGTAAGTTACATGACCCTGTATCATCTTAAGCTGGCAACTTGGGTCTCTCTGACTGTGCGCTACTTACTACGTGTTCTGGGGTCCTGCACAAATATAATAATCGCCACTGCTTCTTTGCACTTACGCGTAACCTTGTCGCAAATTTGAAAGCCTTTTACTGTGTATGCTTTGAACGTTTGCTTTACGGCCTACAACATCGTAAACAGTTATTGCGGCGGATATATAGCTATGTTGTGCGTTTCTGGGGCCTTGTCTCTAGTTGGAACTTATACCGCTTTGTTTTCTGTTTTCTGTTTTCCTTATCTACTTGCAAACAGGAGACCATTGTTAGCAAATATATAAGTAATGGCACTACCCGTAGTCAACCACTGAGCCACGAATATCTCGCGAACTACTGCAGTGGTACCGATGCTTTTAACTTTGTGGTAAGCAGCTATTAAAACTAGTTTTCGCCGACCTGTTCTTTTTCTATGTTGCACAAAGCTCTCAGTTTAGAGAAGGTTTCACATGTTAGTTAAAGAATTATGTTTTGAAATTTGGCGCTTGCGATCACAATTTCTTCAAAGGTTTCTTGGTTTTATAAGTTAATTACCATTTTTCTAGTTAAATATCTGCTATTTTATATTTTAGCTTATTGTAACACTTCAAGTTTGTATTTGATTTTTCTTGAACGTATTTTAACCCACCCTTTTGCCCTCTAAATCCGCCGCTTTTAGGTATCGCTTTGTTCCCACCATTGCTTAAGACCACCGAGTGCGCTAAAACGGGTCAATAGTTTGCAGGTAAGTTTGTGGAGGTTAGATTGCCGCTACGAAAATGTGTGGGTAAATAAGCTCTGCGCTCCAGTTTGCCACTGCCAAAATCAAGGAGCACAAATATCGCCTAAAGAAACCAGATGAAGACAACAGTAGGATCATGCAACGCCTACCACAGTATGTAAACGAGACTGTGCATTTGTTGCGGTAGTCAAAGTAATAGGGTTATAGAAGGTCAATTACTGCAGGACACTGTAAAAGTCACTTCTCTACTGCTTCATATGATAATCACGTACAACACATATATACCATTAACGTTCTTACCCGCCATTCAAGAGCATGGGTGTTATCTGCATAATGATCTGATCTCTCGCTGGCACAGCATCTATCAAGTGTCTTCATATATATATTTGTCTATAACTGGCTGGCTAGCCAAACAACCTCCTGTGGTGCCAGCTAGATGGGTCAGGTTAACCCTGTTCCAGCAAATAGCTCGGCACCAGTGTTGCAGTACGTAGTGGGCTTTTGTCTTGCAGGCGTCCTACCTACAAATAGCCAAACACCCTTTTAACAACACTGAGACATTGCGGTTGCATCACTCTACCAACTGAAGTCCACCATTGCTTAGCTGCACATCGACTTCGAGTTCACAGGTGCTAATCATCACTTTTAAGTGAAAGGCAGAAAATCATTTACCAATCCTATAAGCACAGCTAAAGACGCCTCAATGCAAACTTACATGCATTTATATATTAACAAATGCGACCATCTTATTGTTCCATTGTACATTAACTGAGCACAGTTCGTACTCTTAACATGATCATGCATGTGCAAGTGTGCCTCACTTAGTCAAGAAAACACATTTTATTTTATTTGTTTATTTCATTAATTGTGTTACACGAGGTACACCAAAGGTGATGTGAAGATGTACATGCAAAAGGAGGACGATCGTATTTTGCTCAAAGATTAGTCATAAAAAGTGATTTAGTAAATTGTTGTTCCAATAATTCAAGTGTAGTCTTGCTGAAGCTTGACCTCCCAAGCTTCTGCTGCACTGAAATGGTAGAGTGATGTGCTATTTCATAGGTTGCAGGAGAGATGTAATCTCGCTTAGCCGGTTTTTCCAAACTAACGTTCTTTCGGATGCACAAATTTTGGTTTCATTAGCTTAAACTGAGTTGCACTTAATCGCTTGCTTGCATAGTTGTTCGCTGTCCACTGTCGTCCAGTTTTGTTCGTTCGTCACTTAGCAACGGAGTGGGATCACCCTGGGCAGCATTTAATTGCTCCGTTTATCCGGTTAAGGAAACGATGGGCCTCATTGTAGTAAGCATCGGAGTAACTAACTGTGAATCATTTACAGACGTTGCAAGGTTTCTCAGGTGCAAAATGCTAGGTTAAAAACTCGAAATAACTAGCTAGCAGACCATTAGTTTGTGAGGCAAACTAGTAATCAACCCTCAAGTGCTTCAGCTTAATGTACTGCCGATGATCCTATAGTTGAAGACCCGTTCTTCACTTGAAAGCGACTTTGCAAATTCTACACCTTTTAAAGGCAACTTAGGACAATGCTTAATTGACCACTTCAGCGTGTTCAAAACCACTGCGCACAATAAAAAGACAGAGCCCTTGCTTGAGCAGATGCTAAAAGGTACAGTTCGAACCCGGTCAAACTCAGTACGCACTATGTTAAAAAGCACCGACTAACCAGAATATGAACAACTAGTTAAACGTCGTGCCTACACAATCGTTTCAAACTTGCTTTCGATTTGCTATCCTTTCCACAAAACCTAACAAATTGGCGGTAAGTATCTTGCTCACCTGATCCAGCCTCACTGCATAAAACAAGTTGAATGACCTGTCAACCTCTCGAAGAACTAAATTTAAAATAAAAGAACCAGGGGCTTTTACAATATATTTATGTCCACCCCGCTTAGTTTTCCACATTACCCTTCCCTAACTGCACTACAAACACATGCTTGCAGGAGCGTTTTGCCCTGACATGTAGTGCCTTTTGAAATTATCAGGTTGGATCAACTGCAGTAACATTGTGGAAGCTCGTTGAGTTGTTTCAGCATTGCGAAAGCGTTGCAATAAAAGAATTATGTTTAACGTTACTGCGTGCCGCCGGAACTAAAATACATACTAACTAGTATGTTACCTGTATATTATGTGGCGAACATACCAGAATGGTTGTTTGCGTTACCAAGTTGTTATGCAACGCAATAATCGCTGCAAGTGCTGCTGTACCGCTGCTTAAATTTTATTGCAAAATTTGATTATTGTTAAAAAGCTGAAGCACACAAGTAGTTATTTGCTGTTGCGAGGTGCTTCAACGCAATTTTACTAATTACGGGAACGGTTCCGCTTTATTTGCACCTCTAGAAAATAGGTAGAGCAATTTGTGCTCCTTGCCTAACGTGGTCAAAAGAAACGGTCTTCTCTGTGTAATTAAATAGTTTGAACAAGAATTATAATATCCCTCTTTTCCGGGGTTCCAAACACTTGTAGGTTCAAATATTACGGTGGATCGAAATGGTCATTTTATGCATTAACACAATGACTAATTTGTAAGCGGCTAGGCGCTCATATCTTAACTTTATAGGGAGAGGCGGAGCTTAGAAGGTTAGCAAAGGAACCGCAGGGGAGGACAGGGGAAACAGATCCAGAGGGAAACAATGATGGCATTGGCAACGAAAGTGATCCACTATGCACCGTATGCGGTGTTAACGGAGCGTTCAGCTACATACTTGTTAGTACTGCACCCAGCGCTTACGAAACAGTGAGAAGAGCCCTAGGTATACGACGCTGTGTAAGTTTTGCCGATTGACGGCGGTCAGCTTTGGTCTCATACAAAATATTACCTCAGACTTGCGAGTCAGGTCTTGTCTGAAAAATGTATGGTTAAATAGTCTTACTGGATTTTACTAGGTGCGTCAAACAGTAGCAGAAGGCTACCAAGAGGTTAAAGTAGCGTTGGGATAAAACGCATACGATACTATAAGCTCCAAAGGGGCCTGAGCGGAATTTCTCATGTTTGAACCAGTATAGTTGGCCTGCATTTGAGTTACTAATGATTCCCGCTAAATCGCAGCAACTTCATAGCTATTTTATGCAACCGGCGAAGGCCAATCTAAAATGACAACAGGAAAGCCTAAGCTACAGCTTGGAGTGCATGACCGCTAAAAGTCACGTCGTGAAAGAGCCATGATATACTCATGGCCGTGTTATAATCTGTCCAGAATATTTTGGATGGAAATGCAAAATATGCCCCACTTTCTGGCCGCACTCTACTATCAACTTCCGCTATTCGTTCATATACCTTTAATAATACGTTATACTTTTTCCGTTTTAAGTAAAAATCTTCCTTTTTTTCTTCTTGCTATCTAATCGCCTTTGGTTTACCTCAAGTAACTGATCCAGCAGTGAATGTTAATGCAGAAAATGAGACAGCAAAGGAAACAAGTTTAGGGTTGACAAGACGGTAAAGTTAATCCATTATGAATTCCATACTTAGCAGATCGCTAAGCTAAGAGATAACAAAGTGAGCTGAGGCCTATGATGAATAGGAATCTAAGCACACTAAATGCGCCTAACTGGCCACGTGCTCCAACGTTTTCCGCACTATGCTTCGCTACCTTTCCGGTCAAATGCAGCAAGCAGGAATACACCAAAGTAACTAATGACAAAATGTCATATACCAGGAAAGAAAGCGATTATATGATGGATAACAAGGACGGCGCGGGACGCAAAGTAAACGCAAAAATAATTAAATGGCTTGGTTAGAAAGAGGTAATTTTCTGGCACCGGACCTGCGTAGTTCTTCTCACCCTGTCGTGCCCTTCTATCCTTTTCGTTTTAATGTGCACATTTCAACGAAGTAAAGCATCCGCCAGGGCTAGAACTCCCTGGTTTTAGTACTGTTAATAACTAAAAGGATACATGGTTTCTTGGTTACCTGTTTTTAACTGTTGCATCTTCTACGAAATATACCATTCTGGTCGTATGCCGTGCATTTGCTTTCGGCTTGGCAGTTGCGCTTTGTGTAACGGTGGCATATAAAACCAAGAGGTAACGGTATGGCACAGGTTTTAACTCACGATTTGCGACGAATTTTACTACGAGTATTGCACCTTACTTTTGTGGCATTGCCAGTGGCTGCAAAGCCACGTTCTTCTGACGATGATCAAACCAATTATCTTAATGCTAACTTTCCCAATCCAACAATACCATTTTTACTAATGTCATGTCATCAGTTCTTTCACCTTATCGCTTTTATATTGGGTTGAATCCCACGGCTTAGGAAGCCCAAATAAACACATACACCTCGTTAATTCATCCCGAGTTTGAAGAGTTTACCTTCCTTCTTTCTTGGATAACAAGGGTCGCGGCGTTTTATTGATGATGCAGAAGCTGATACTGTGTGGTTCCAATTACAAAAATTGTTTCTCCAGGCAAAGAATGGTTCAACTGCCCGGCAACCATTGTAAACAAGTGCGCAAAGGCTTGGGGCACCCCTAAAGTCATATGTCGCAGACCCCTTGGTTCTAGTGCTTTTTGTGTTTCTATCCATTCGACCATCGTATGCGAAAGGTTTGTTTTGAATCAGTTTGTTAACTTAGTAGCTGCTTAAACCATCAGTTGACGATCTGTCCGCAAGCATCTACTGGCCGGGAAACACACCATATCGGTCACACAAGTGTAGGCCGCCGCCTATTGAAATCCGACGAAACCAATGCCTTTGAAATGCAAGCTACTTGCCAACATCAAACAACCAGCTGCAAGCCCGTTCCCTCCGATCCACTGTTTGGTTGTAATAAACAGAAGCCAGTCAGTAGCCTAATATGCTTATACAAAGTTTGGTACGTTAGCACAGCAACGAGGCCACATGCACCAAACAAAAGTTACCAGGCCCCCACCCATTAACCATAAAATCACACGGCTGACACACTATACCATATGCGTGTCTCACCTTGTCTAATACAGAACTCTAGTTAACATTTTAATCAACTAATAAGGGCGGTGATCGAAAGTATCATTTTCCTTTCTTTGATCCACATAGGAACCACTTGCACCTTAGTACAAATGCAGGTTTGTTGGGGTCCCTAGCACGGAACTGCAAATACATGTCTTTGCATTGTTAACGGCGATGTACTAGAAGCCGAGAGAGCGGCTTGGTATCGGCGACTGCATTGTACCTCACTTACTGGTGTTGTCATCTCGCATATCCTTGGATACGCGTTTTGGCATCTACCTTCTTAGGAAGATATGGTGCTAGATGAATTGAGCCACAATTCAGTGGTGTGTCGGAGAATTAAGCCTGAGCATGAGTTGGTACCATGGTTGCAACAGTCTTCGTTCACTAACAGCATAAGTGGTTTTTCTGCGGAGCTAGGGCTATTGCTCACACCCATACCTACACAGTTCTTTGCCATACGTAGTAATGCAGGCTGTATATGAAGCAACCGTGGTTTTATTTCTTACACTTGGTAAAAGATGCATCTGCACCAGTTACGCTGAAAATGTAACTAACCTGCTTGTGTGATTTCCCCTAGTCCCAAGAAGTTTATGTATAGTGGTAGCCTTCGCACTGCCATTGTGAATAAACTGTTTGCTGGATAACGAAACGGTGTGTCTGCGCTGTGTATATGAGCTAAGGATAAAATCCGGTGTAATCCTGGAGCTATAAATAATATTAATCGTCCGATGCGGTGGACCGGTCTAGAACCTGATGAAGGGCAGCTGTTGGTGGAATACGCTGTAGTATTCAGATAATACCGTCGCCGACTAGCATAGTATAGATGGCTCCGCCGACTGCCGTTGTTGTTCCATTCATAGGTACAAGTTATTGTACAAAGGACAATGTCGCCGAGATGAAGCTTCTCACTATGACAACAGTGCCGCACTTTGACAAACCCAAGTATAGAATAAAGGTTACAGGCCAGATGGCCATTCACAGTGCAGTTCGAAGTAATAACTAAAAGCAGCACTATGAACAAGGCAGTCTTCAGAGATGTGGCGTTTGAAGCGCAAAATTCAGAGGGAGATTTCGTCATATAGAAGGCTAATAGAATAGAATATACCATTTAGCAAAGTTTATAGACGACTATTGTGTTGGGATAAGTCAGCTCATTCGCGGAGTGGAATAAATTTCTTCCAACTTGAAGCTTCTTCTGTTGTACGCTGAATTGGATTGAACTCTGCTCCCATTCGTCTATCGCCCGCTACTGTTGTGCAGCTCAGGTGGGCAACTGTCCAAGCGCGGTCTAGAAGTTGCCCAGTCCGGTCAGGTTAAGAGCTTGGTTGCAGCGGGTAACGTCACCTCTGCTGTGTTGGCTTGGTTCTACTCGGTGTGCTCGTATCCGCAAGGACGTGCCGAATAGGGCACTAAACAGCTCATCTGAGCACTAGGGCCCGCTGCTGCACTTTGATGCTCTAGTTACAAGGTTACGTTTTAGTCAAATATCTCGACAGAATGTTAAGGCATGTCCAGCTTAGTCATTCGTCTCCACGGCCAGAACTTTGCTGTCAGTGCTTATAGAGGCCGAGAACCACCAATTCGACCTAGTGCAAACCAGCATCCTCGGCAGGGATAAAAGCCTGCAAACAGGTGAGTTCATTAAAGCTTGGCATTCAAAGCAGACCACTTACAACGAGCACGTAAACATTGTAGTCGCATACGACGCACTCCACATCAGGCGCCTGAAGCTGCACGGATGCGGTCGCCCTGTCAGGCAACGGAACGTCTGCGCAGTAACCATGCGGCTTGGAGAACAGCTCAAGAGCAACCTCAAGACCCCGAGCTACTGATATCCGCAGTTATTTCAACTCCCGCGATCTACTGCTTATATGCGGCCGTGTGCACTTTGACCGAATGACTGCAGACGCCAGGATTGTTTTTTCTATTTACAGCACCACACAGAACACCTGAACTGCTAACCCATAGGCATGCTCCCTTGGATGAACATCTTACCGACTTGCCGAAAGGTCTCAAATCAGCTGGCTGGCTGATCAAAATCTCCGTGGTGCTGGGTGGTTAGGGTTTTATTCGTTCCGGCAAACAGTTCGGCGGCATTGTTGCAGGACGTGGTGGCTTTTATCCTAGCAAGCACTCTCTCTACAAAAATCCACAAAGGTCTGCTTTTTAACCCTGAAGTGTAGCGGATGTGATTGGCTACGAACTAAAGTCACTGCCGGTGAATATCCGGGAAATGCTATCCACCCCGCGGACAGCAATCGCGTATTCTTACTTTACTAATGGTTACAAACATTCAAATTGCTGCGGCACATTCACAAACTCTAGCTACACAGCTACATCTATACCCATTTACCTATGTATATACATCAATACACACGTTCACCCACGTGCCAAACAGGTATTTCTAACATGTTTGAGCCCACTATGTTAGCTTACCATGATCACGCCTGTAAAAGTTTGCCCGGCATTATCGAGAATATAAGTTTATTTATTTTTTATTAGCTGACGATAACTGGTTGGCAAAGAAGCCGTGCTCCCTTCAAGGTCGGGGTGATGTTTGTCAGATCTGGTGGACAACAACCAAGGGTCCTCGCCCGCTTGGATACTAGTGGACATAAAGATGTGTGCTGACCTCGTTCATAAAGTGTCAGCGAAGTCTTTACTGGATGCTCGTGGTGGCATTTCTAAAGCTAGTGACCGCTATCCTTTCCAGAGACGGCTCGGATAGCTTGGACACACTCATTTAAGAAACATTTTGCTACAGGCAATGACACCGCAGTTGACCTGCGACTGATGTACATATGCCTCAACGGACTTGAGGCGTGACACAAATTCTAAATGTACTACAGTAATTTATTGATTGTTGCGCAATCTGTCTGCAATTGCATTCATTTATCGCCCAAGAACAGAACAACCTAAAATCTATGAAAATTACTTTGAGAAAAGCAAACGACCTTCCCCACTATTCTATTAGATTGTATAGAATGAGCCGACTATTTAATCAGTCTGTGTCTAGCGGTGTTAAAAAGATTCTATTTATTATTTATTAATAATAGTACTCACCGGCGCCACCCGTCACTCGATATAACACTTTTGCATTGTCGATCGGTTCGACGATTACTGCCCGATCAGTACTGCCCTAATGAGTCAACAATAGAGGAAAGGTGGCCGCCAGTCGACTGTAAATAACCGAGTGCAAAACCCGCCTGTAGGAAGCATCGCCAGCTTGAGCTACAATTCATAATAACCTACGGCATTGTTCCAGGACGAGGTGCGTTTTCGTCTGGCAAGTGTCCTCCTTATTAAAAGCCACAAACATCCGCTTAACAACCCTGCGACGTAACGGATGTTGCTTGCTACTGAATAAGTTCACAGCTGAACAGTTTCCACTGACGCAGTCAGTAGACTACAACATAAACCTGTGCAACCGATTTTGCTATAGAAAAGGCTTTGCTGGTGCACAGGACCTTTCGAAATTTTCATGGACAACGCCTGCACCAAAATCTTGCTATGGCTCCCGTGCTCATGCATTACCACATGGCAACATCAGGCCTAACTTAATTACGGCCACAACACCTGTGAATGATTTTTCCGCTCTCCAACGCCATCATGTTCCTGGCTTGGACTACTAGCTGACAAAATGCTTACGCGTATGGACTAGGCAAATTAAGGTTATGCTTTTCCTTGAAACGAAATGTTTTACTATTATGAAGCAGCCATGCTTGTATGTCTACTCGTTCGCGCCCACACTATTGTGTCTCGCTTTACCGAGAATATATCATTTATTTCTTTATACCACGCGCGACGTTCCAAACAGTTTACCAATTTATCCGAGAAAATGATGCAGCATTCGCAAGAAACGGAGTCCCAACGGGCCGCGCCATTATTCCTAACCACCAGATTGATACTGACAGCTAGCCCGACAGCACAGAGGCCCTGCTGAGTCCCCCTAGTATACCTAGACAAATGAAACAAAATGTTTGAGCTGTTAAAAGCCAAAATGATCATCCATCGAGAGCACCCTAGTCCTTACCTTTAGTCCTTGTGAAAAAGCAAGATGGATCCTAGAGGCAATGTTTAACTACCAGGAACTCCTCCAGGTTACACGCATGAACTATTTTTCGCTGCTTCTTATTACTAAGACCCCAGAGACCTTTGGCGACGCTTGTTAGTTCTCAACACGAGTTGCTTTAGGCTATTGGCAAGAAGATGAGGAGAAGAAGGACAGCGAATATACAAGACTTAGCAAACCGTCGGGATCGTACGAAGTTTAGTTTATGCCTTTCGGATTGTCCAATACACTGGTCCGGTTTTAGCGTCTAATGCCTATTGTATTGAGTGACTTGGTTCCACATCAATGTTTAGTGTACTCAAGCGAGGTAATCGTGCACGGGCGACCATTTGGGACACATCGCAGCTATCTCGGACATTTGCTGCAGCACCTGCGAAATGCCAGACTAAGATTGAAAACTCAAAAAGTTTATTTGCTAAAGCAACTGGTTACTTTCCTAGGGCACATTGTGCTTTGTTCCGGCATTCATTGTGACCCGAGAAAGTCCAGGTCATCCGGAAAGTGCAGGCTCTGGCCTCCACCAAGGAAGTACGCCAGTTTCTTGAACATAAATATTACTATAGACGTTCTATCCCAAATTTCGCTGACATAGCCACACTGTTGCACCTCTTAACAGAGAAAGCGAGTTTCAGCGATCTCCACATTGTGCTAAGGCGTTCAGGTCCTTGTGGTTGATCCTAATGTGCATGCTGATTCCAGCGCTTCTTCTCTCGTTTTAATGGCAAAGTTACACTGGACGCTGACGCAAGTGACACGGGCCTCGGTGGTGTTTGGTCGCCGGTCGGTCTCAAAAGGCACAAACGCTTGTTGGCCTACGGAAGCCAGTGCCTGAGCAAGCCGGAACGTAACTTTTATGCTACCCCCAATGAGCTATTATCAACCAAAGTTTATACTAAACAATGCCGACATCCTTCACTCGGCCGACATTTCACCATTATAACTGAACATCAAGAGCTTAACTAGTTGCAGAGGTTTAGGCCTCTAAAGGGCATGTCGCTTGGCGCTAAGTGCAGGTACATGGAGATGACTCTGTTTGTGTGCACCACTGTGGTATGGTTCAAAGTAAGGCTGACGCGCCCTCTCGACATGTTGGAAAACACCAAATCTACGATCCACTTGCTCCCAACTTCTGGAAGATACAATCTCTCTCGGCACGTCTACTTTAGAGAAACGACCCAGGACACAAACTTATCTACCAACGACTGGTCACGGATGGCATAGTACCCCCGAAAGCCGAGGTAGCCGGTCAGAGATGAGAATTTTACCGCATATGACCTGACAAGTCGCCTTTAATAATCTACGGCGTAGTACTTTATTACAAATGCGGTCCGGGTTGAGGCAAAGGGCTGGTTGTACCTCAATCTACAGTCAGTGCCGTATAAAAGAAGCTTTACACCGACCTAAAACATCCCAGTCAGCGGCCGATGGAGGAAGCTGTAAGCCAAAGCTTTTAACCTTCTGTCAGCGTATGTATGTGTTCAAATTTCTTAATGACTGTCAACGTTGCAAGCGCACATAACCGCCTCAGCGACTGCATCGGGCACCGCTACCACCTATCGTGACTGGATATTGGAATCAGATTGTTACAGGCGATTTAGTGCGCCAATTATCAAAGACGACCAGCAAGAGCCTTCAAGTTCTGGTCAAGGTAGAGCATTTCACTAAATGGTTCGAGGCCGTTTCTTTGTCGCACACCGGTGCTGCCAACAATGGGTAGCGGGCTGGGGGCACCGGAGCAACAACACACTGACCGGCGAGCAACTTTTAAGAGCACTATTTTGTCTGTGTTGTGTTCCCTCTTAACTATCCACAACATGCGTACCGTTGCAAGCCATTCTCAGGGGAACGAAGCAGTAAAGCGAGCTAACCGTTCTTTGTACACGCTACTGAAATTTTCACAGCGGAGTACAGTCCTCAGGAACAAGCTCTTGCACTTCGTTGCTGTCCCCTAGCTTCCCGTTCAACCGTTCACAACTGAAGTTAATTTGCCACACCAGTTGATTGTCGGAAGAGAATTTCTGCTTCTCTTTGACCTAGCGTTACCATGAATCCGTTACTGATCCGTTACTGTCAACTGGGTACCTATTGAATATCCGAAGTGACCTATTCGCACGCATCAACTTTCGAGCAAAATCCCCTTAAGCGTCCAGCAACCTCAGAAAGCCTTTTGCCATAACCGAACTCAAGGTAAGCCTGGGCAACCCGGGCAGCTGGTGTATCTATATAACCGTACGCCAACTACTGACAGGTCCCCTCTGCTCATAAAGAGTGGCCTGGACCTTTCGAAGTGGAGGAGGTTTAGAATGCACTCACGTGTAAAGTGACCCACTGAAGTCAAGCTTTTGTTATGTATGTTAACCACCACACGTCAGGCACAAGATATTACCAATGCCAAGCTGACAGTGCCTGAAAGGAATCAACGGTTCCATTGTCTCCGAATATGTCAAACGTAGCTCTAACCAGAGCACTACAGAAGCATAGATCATTGAGACCGTCGCGGACGTCGCCTGACTTCGGATGGGTCGTGTGGTTGCACGCAACGCGTAGTTGTTCAAACCGCATCGTGCATTGCTTATTTTCTTTTCTCAGGGTACGTGCGTGCACTTGCCAGCAAAGTAAAGCACCCGGAATTGCATCAAATCACCTTGGGGTTTGTACTGCCTACAACTATGAATATCTACTTGGTTTTCTAGTTGTTAATTTGTAATCATTACACTTTGTTCGAACCTATCGTGCCATGCACTTTCCGTGTTTTTAATTCCTTCGCTTGGCTGCTTTGTTGTTGTGAAACGTTTACCTCTGAAAGTTAGCGGTAAGGTTTTCTCACAACTTTTGGCTCATAAGCTTCTACGGCCTTCCCACGAACCACTGCACATTACAAAATATTTCGTTTAAACTGGCGTTTAAACGGTGCACAAGGTGTGAACGGTTGCTTGTTCGCTGTCGCAGTTATGAATTTATTTAAAGCGCTAATACAAAGCGCGGAATTTGCAGCCTCCTATGATGATTTGTGAGACCAGGGAATCTGACCGGACAAAAGAGTCAAAACAAGCACAATTTGAACTGCTTAAGTTAACTTATTTGTATTGGGACCACTTATGTTCGTAGCCTATGGCAGTGAACTGCTCGGACCATTAAAATAAGTAGGCAAGCGGAGAAGAATGCAACATTTCGACCAACCTAGTACGCACAAAGTAAAACCAATTAAAACACAAGTTTGAATAGCGGAGCAACCTGTAAGCCTGGCCAGCTAGTTGATCTTGCTTAAGCCAGTTCTTTCAAATGTTCAGTGGCAGCGTTTCAAGAAATTGTGGGTTGTTCCCAGGCAAACGATCACCTATAAAATGCCGCGTATGTCTGTTTAACTACACTGCGGCGCAACGGTTGCTACTTGCCTCAGATAAAGTCACTTTCCCTTGCTTATACGGAAAATTTTACCCAACCTACAGACCCAAAATATCCCTTCGTAAACTAGGAACGTGTTAAAACACAGTCATAGGTGCAGAACCACAGCTGCGCACCGTGCACATACCCGCCAACATATATTCGTGGATCCAAATGTATGACAATCCTGTTATACTTCTGTAGCTCGACCAATCACACGTTGTACGCTTCCCAGCACCTTGCCTGTTCAGACGCGCCTTCCGTAGTCGTGAATTAAAGATATGCTTCTTTATGTACAGAACCTGAGCACTGTTTCACGGAGGTTTTGAACGCTAAGCTTTTTAAGGGATGGCATATTATCCAAAGCATAAGGGATGCTTCGTTGGTGTACTTCGGCCGGTAGTTGCCTAAGTGAGGTAGAAACGTACGCAAAGCCGAAATCTGCATGTATGTAGATTGAGGGAGACGGTATACGTCCATCACGTGCCCCAAATAAATACAAGCCTCCCGGTACAAGGAACAGGAAGGTGCTAGCTTTATGGGTAGCAACCAAGAATTAGGCTAGTCGTAGGGCTAATATGAGGCATTCTGCGTGCCACAAGTCCCTCAACCAATCGCGCAGTATTTGGTAGCTCCATGTCAAGAATGAGTATGAGTTAGGATACCCCGAACCTTCTTGTGTGATCCCTTACAAAGCCAAACCACGGCGTCGATTAAAAGGCTGAGCCTATAGGTTAACCCAAAAACAGCTGGTCTAATGAATTGGCTGCAACCCACTTATACCTGCCGTTCGCTTTTATCTACGGGTAGAGACTACAAGTAAGAAGTGACTTTTGTGTTAGGTATTAAACGCATCTGTGCCTAACTGTCACGGCAAAGCAACTTAAAGATGCGCCTAATGAGTGCAGAGGGTGCATTTCCGCTATGGTACGTTTGACAGCTGGATGATGAAAACATTATAAAAGCGACTAGAAAACACCAATGGGTAGGCCCTGCAAAATTCCTCGCGCTAACAGAAGTTAATGCTCAGTTCTTAAGTAATGGTACTTTGGTCAACTAGGAATACAGCTAAAATTGGATGACTGACCAAGCGTAAGCATTCTTGCGGGCATATATTGCGCTCTAGGTCTGCCTAATAGGTACCCAAGAAATGCAGCTGCAAACGGCAAGGTAAGAAGTGTAACTAAGTTCACTGCGTTGTTCGCAACAAGTTAGTGCATAGGTTATCTTGCATGGATACGTTTATTTTTCCTAAATTTGTCTTTGAAATACCTCTGCAGCGAGAAAGTTGTTTCTGTGCTTGCTTACACAACTTGTACTGGCTACACAATAGGCCTAGTAAGGTCACAGAATAGCAATATGCCCAGCGTCTTACAGACGCACATTGACGAATGGTTGCGGTAAACCATATGCCATAAACTATGGTCGCACTCGAGGGAACTAAGACGGAATTCCCGTGAGCTTGGTCAACATTGGTAATATATAGAGTGATACTCACAAACAGGAGCACCTTGGAACATCAAGCGACTTCCCTGACGTACAGAAGTCAATGTGAGCAGCTTTAATCTGAAGTTTGGGATATGCCGGGACAAGTGTTTGTTACTGAGTTGATAATTGAAATGGAAATCGTATGTCTTTAATCTTGCTGTGCTGAGCTTCAAGATGCGGTAGCGTGACCATAGCATTAGTTCGCCAAAACACCTTTGCAGCTTAACTAATGTTGCCCCGGCTTTATGATTTGAGCCGATGATTAGGTATTCTGTATATTACAACAGCAAGATTTTGCTGGGACAAGTATAAAGCTGGCGTAAGTAGGTAACAATAAGTGTGAACAAAAAGCTTGTCGGAGGTTGTGGTAAGTAGTAGTGCGCTTTTGCTGTCAAAACTGGCGACCTGAGAACGCTTGGCGAAATAATCCTTCAACAAGAATACAAGGCGGACTTAAACACTATACGATTTTAGATCACACATCTGCAATTTACAGTTAAAAAGTAAAACCTTGCTATAGACAAAGAAGTAGGCACGTGTTGTTTTGCTCATATTGTTTTGTGGCGACAAAACTGATTGAACTACCGCTTGGTTGGACCTTAATATTGATCGTCCACACGATACTGCGCCGAAATATTTTAAATACATTACCCTAAAATGTTTCAAAGCCACGGTAATGGATAGATTATGTCGGCGTTTGTCCGTTCCTTTCTTCGCTACTAGCGTGTTGCTGGTAGTGCTTCGACCGACTGCGATTTTTTTGCTTTAAGTGCTTTGACTATATTTCCTCCGGAGGCAAGGCACACTGCTTGAGTTAAACAGTAGAAAACATTTCAGGTCCGCGTGATTGCATGAGTGAATCTAGGTTAGTCACAGTTGTAGTGATGCGACGTCCACAGGGGACAGTTGGTCCGTAGACCACTGGAAAGAGGCAGGAAATGTGGTTGTGAATGAGCCACGGCTGGTATAGGGGAGTGGTGGTTTGCTTCTTTGATGCCTTTATCAGCATTGTTGCTTTGACAGGTGACACAGCTGAGTTGCTTCATCATTGGCCGAACCTTACGATGATTGTAGTTTCCCAGCGTTTCTGGAGATAGTTATTATTGTGGTGGTGAAGTTCATTAAGGCTAGCAGAAATGGGCTTTAATAAAGCACGATGTTTGTTTTAGTGACGCTATCCTCAACAGCACGAGGCCGATTGCCATAAATAGAAAAAAGACCAGCATAGCTAAAGGTGGCTTTTATGAGACAGCAGATATCCTATCAGAAGTAAAGCTAACTAGTCACTCTCACAGATCCTTGCGGCGGTATCACCAAACTAAAGTATTTAGGTGCAACCGTTGCTGTTAGTCGCGCTGGTTGAGGGAAGGGGTCAAATCTAACGGCATCTGCGATCATTGCGGCAAGCGGCATCTTCCTTGTTTATCATAGGTTAGGCAACCAGGGCTGGCTTTAGGATGTGTTGAGCTACATAGTATTGACTGCCTAGAACCCAAAAATATCCAAATTAATGACCGAAACTAAATCCAGTGTTTCCACCAAAATGGTCGGACATTTTACAATATTTTGTATTCCGAGCTAAATAAACAAATACATAAAGCTTTTATTCTCGACAGTGCGAGTCACGTCTAAAAAGGCCCAAAAGTGATCAACAATTGAATACAAATGTTACAAAGTATCCAGTGCAGCCTGGTTTTATGTTGTTTTTTATATGTACATGCCTGTGCCGTTAACCGATTCCACTGAATTTCTTATTATTGTACTGACGTCGTGGTTCATGTTTGGTGAATTTACTAACGTAGGAAAAGCGCAAGTAATATCCGACTGTGTAGCTGTCTCTGTCCGTTGTCATTTATCTGCCATTTTCCCGGGTACAGCGGCAAGCACAAAGGAATTGTCCACCCTAGTGACAATAATATAATAAGTGGCACAAAGTTTCATTACCTGAATATAAGTGGAAGATTCTCTGCCGTTTATGCAACTTACTAATCAGACAAATTATTTATTACCTTGCACGGATACAACTTTTACGAGGCTTAAACAACGGGGATCAGTCCGCCTAACACTATCTCCTTCACACACTTCTTGCCTGCAGCAATCCAGACGTTAAAAAGCACATTCAACTGCCAATGCAAGTCATAACAATTAGCCATCCTTAGCTCTTCACTCAGTTTTGGCCGTTCAGTGGGCCGTGGTTGCCTAGATTTCCAATCCATTTTAAAACGTAACCCGGGCGTGTTTTTGCTTTGTTTTTCGGTACCATATTCTAAGCATCAGGACTTCAACCACACTGTAACCTGTCAACGTTCAAGTTCAGTCGGGACTGGAACGATAGGATTATCCCGTAAGTGTTCCTTCTTCGACGGATCGTTGAACCAGGAGTTTGCGGACTTCGAAATATTGATGGACCTAAAACGACCGCATCACACCCAGTCCAACCAATTAATGACCACGTATCCGGCCCTAGCAGTCCCTGCTAGGTTGGTTAAGTGCAGCAATAGAGAAACAGTAAACTCAGAAGGCAAAAGAGAAAGTAGAACGAGCTAAGCAAGTGGAATACCAAGGTATTTGAGTCATAAAAAACTGAAAAGTGAAGGTGAGTCGGCTAAGAAAAAGGAAAGGGTTGCTGTTGCCACCCAAGAGCATCGAGCTGGCGC
Organism: Dicrocoelium dendriticum; assembly: GCA_944474145.2. NCBI lineage: Eukaryota > Metazoa > Platyhelminthes > Trematoda > Plagiorchiida > Dicrocoeliidae > Dicrocoelium > Dicrocoelium dendriticum. The sequence continues at coordinate 1,321,610 of OX104068.1, read as the reverse complement.
GCAAAACCCTTAACCGCAGATTCCCTAACTAGGTGATCTGGAAGCGAATTCCAGCGATCTGTACCTCGTTGCGACTGGCCAGTTTCCATCCTCATCCCATCAGACCGTGGTTTATGCCGTTTCACTGGGTGACCGCGGAGATTAGGTAACCTAGTTGGACTAAATAGCCCTGATAACTCCGGGCTAATCTTACCCGTCAAAATATGATAAGTGAGAATCAGGCCCCGTCTTATCCTTCGGTAACGCATTGAGTATATCCACAAACTGAGTAAGCGTTCAGGGTACTCCTGTCTTCGTAGACCCTGCACTAGCCGAGTGCATACTCTTAACACCCTCTACAAATCCAGTTTGTCTCGGTCAAGACATGGTAGACAAGCCTGAATACAATATCCTAGGTGGGGTCGGACGAATGACGAAAATAGCTTTACCTAGAAATTGGCCGTTAGGATTCCGAAAGTGCGGTAGCTAAACCACATCTTACAAAACCCTCGACAAGCAGACTACTTCCAATTGTCGCTAGTATGAAGTGCTGATGCCTGGACGACTCCTAATCCAACCTGCTAGGTGACACTAGGGAGTTCACCACCGCCGACAACATATCGTGTAGGAGGATTAGCAGCTCCGATTTGGAGAATCGAGCATTTGGCCCTATTTATGGGCATCAACCATAAGGTAGACCACTCCCAGAGTCTAGCAAATGCATGCTGAGTTGCCTCTAGACCCCCTGGGATATCTACAATCTTCCAGAGCTTAAGGTCGTCAGCAAACATTAGTGATGATACCTCTAGCTCTCCCGGCAAGTCATTTACATAGATCGCGAACAACAATGGCCCCCATTTTGAGCCCTGCGAAACGCCACTAAGGACAGCTTGCCTGAGCGAAAGGCTACGCCCTACCAGTTCCCTCTCCTTAAGAAAGGAAGACACACCTTGGAGTGCGCGACCAGATATCCCGTAAGCACTCAACATTAGTGTAAGCCGATGAAGTGGAACAGTGTCAAAAGCGTTCGAAAAGTCCCCGAATAGCACTCCTACAGCGTGGCCACTGTCTACTGCTGCGGCCCAGCTTTCACGAGCTACAAGTAGATTAGTCTGACATGAAAATCCCTTGCGAAATGCATGCTGCGCAACACTGAGAAGGTTGAATCTATTCAGGTGGTTCTCCACTGAATTTATTAGCAGCTTTTCAAACGCCTTAACGACTATGCTTGTCAAACTGACAGGCGGGTAGTTCGTGGGAAGAGCGCTGCCACTGCCCTTAAATATCGGGCAGATGATTGTTTCCTTCCATTCCGATGGTAGGATGCAGCTGTTCAGCAATATAAAAACACGCATGCGAGAGAACCACTCAGCTCAGAGGCCAATTCATGCAACAGCTTTAGATGATTTGAATCGGGCCCGAAAGCTTTAGGGAGATTAATGCTTTGCAGTGGCTTGACGAGCTGAGTCTCTGTTATGCAAAACTCAGCTAAGAAAGAATCCTGTGGAACCCTTGAAACCAATTCAACCTATAGCGAGGTTGTCTGCCGAGCAAAGACTAGTATACTGATCACTAAGTATACAAGCCTTGTCATAGTCAGTTTGCTCACGGGTCCCTTCTGCTTGCAATAACGCCGGTATAGACAATTTTGCCCCCATATTGCACATATATTTTAATGAATCTCCTCGGAGAGTTCGCGTGGTTCTGCAGCTGATCAACATATCTTTTACAAGCACTCTCTCTCTAAAAGGCCACAAATATCCGTTTAACAACAAGTAAACGTGGCGAAGCTTCCTTGCAACCAAATAAAGTCCCGTCTCATAAATTCCCACTTGCAGGTCAATTAGCGTCACCATTCCAGATAGGTTCGTTACACTGGAACCTCTACATCTGCATATGCTGTCATCGCTTCTTTCTACGGTTTCATGCATAAACTGTCGCCTCTTTACTTCTACGATATTAGTTGATCGTTGCGTTACATAGGCACGAACGCAGTATAGGATCGTACCTCTCTCAGTCGTAGTCTTTAACCATACCCTAATGGGTCTTGCAGGATGCTTAGGCTATTGTCAGCTGATTTATGACTGCAATATCTTGCAGACCGATTCGGTCCTAAAATCCGGGTTCCGATCTCAAGTCAACCCACTATTGTTTCACATTTTCACCAATGTACGGTTCCAAGCATGGAAGGCAGAACACGTTTCTAATGTCACCATTACAATTACCATAAAAGGTCTGTGCGTTTGCACCTACTTGCTCATGCCTCTCTGGGTGTTCTTTGCACAGTCAAAAATAAAATATATATTTAATTATTTATTTATTTATGTGGCCGGCATTCTTGCATAAGGTAACTGTCACTGGAATGCTTGAAGGCGGGGACTTCATTTGGTGACATCTCATATCCGTTAGGTCAGAGTTGTTATCCTGACGTTTGTGGTTGTTTGTAGCGAGAAAGCTTTCTAGGCGAAAACTCACCACGTCGTAGAACACAGACGTAAAACCATATGCTGGAGCGGGATTAACCCGGACTACGCGGCCGGCACCATGTGGAGATTGTAGTAAATGTGACGTTAAATCTATTGCAACCACTAGCTAAGACGCACAAAGGCCGTTCACTTTTACTATAACAGCAGCCTACAGTCGTCGTAAAATTTAGCAGTTTCTGTGTTAGGTAAACTGGAGAATATGTATTAATTGGGCAGTAAAGTGGAGCTTTACACATGGAGACCTTTTTGCTCACCGATTAGGATCGAGCAGTCAATACTTTGTGTTCAACTCAGAAAACCTTTTTTACTGAGAAACGCCAATACGCGCTAATATGATCGGTGACACTGTTGGCACGAGTCCGGTAGTGCAGGTGCAATCAGCAACGAAAGGTATTAGAACTGTCGGTTGCAACAACTGAGTCTCCAACCTCCTTATGCAGGCATGTCACTTGCAGAATTATGGCTTTTCTATCACTTTGTTTTGTTACCAGGGTGGTTTGCGTAGCTCACCTTCCAGCAAAAGATTCATAAACAGTGTTTTAGGAAATAGTGTGTTTCCTCTCGGCAAGCGTTCTGCCTGTATAAAAACGCAAAGTTCCGCTTAACGACATCGCAAATTGGCGGATTTGACTCTCCACTAAATAATAACACGGAATTTTGCCTATCATGTTGAGCTTGCTCCTTTCACAGAAGGCAATATGCCACTTAGATGTATAGCGTTGATTCTTTCTTGCAATGACGATTACAACAAACACAAACACCCATGCAACCTTACATTAATGAATTCATTAAACATGACTACCTACGCTCATTCCTGCATAAGCATGTCCTCACCTAAACGGGTAGCAACTGGTTAACTTATTACACAGGTGTAAGCTTACCGAGTATTTCTATTACCATGATCACGCCTATGGAGACCCGCCTCGCAACGTAGAGAATATATAATTGCTTCATTTATTTACGCTTTTAAGTGCCAAGTTTTTAAGAAACAAAGGGGCGTTAGTGAATAGAAAGGTGGGTGTGCCCCTGCTTGTCACCCTTTCCTCCGCATAACGTTTTCGTAGATTTTCCGTAAATAAATCATGCAAGTCAACTACAGCTGTTAAACTGCGCGGAAAAGCTTAACAACTTCGAACCATCGTGTGTACGGTTTAGCATAGTACTTCTTGTAGATAAACCGCATTTAAGGAAAACCGTGGGCTTTTAGAATGCTCGAGGAAGACGTGTATCAATATTTCCTTGAACGTGAAAAGCGCAGAGCACTGCCAATATTGTAGGCATTGACAATTTTCAATCCATTGTTTAAAAACAAACTCGCGGGTTTCACCCATTGTTAGACTTCCACCTAAAATAAAGTTAAAAGTACACTTGTGTCGGTTTATAGGTCAGCTGAAGCTCCACAGCGGTAGACGTTTACTTAAAAGGTGCCTTGCTTTGTTGAGTAAGCAAGCCAGAACTCACGGAACTTTGACGTTTGATCGGCTCCTTTTTATGTGAGAAGAAATAAAAGGAGAAAGAAAGTATCCTATGCATTTTTATGAAACAAGCTTTGTTTTCCTATACCTGGTCCTGTTGCGACCAACTTTTATACTCTTACATATGCTCCTGAAAAAGCTTTAGCCACAACCTGTCTAAGCCCGTGGGGAAAACCACCACTGTCAGCCGACCACTACATTAGAAGTTAACCCATTTCAGCTGGATACCGCACGGTTTCTTAAAAGCACCATAAAATACTATCTAGCATTCTGGAATTTCAGCTTCAAACGACGTTTGCAGGAGTGATTATGTGGTACCAGCTGAAGCATATATTTAGGAGGCCAATTAGTCCCCTCCTTATCCTACAATTCTCTAGCGAAGCGCATTTTATTATATTTCATTCGTCACAAAGCAACTCCGAGCTCTTCAGACAGTCTTGGTATGCCTTCGCACGTAGACAGTTGCAAACTTTGTTTACTTAGATAACCTCCTCAAAATAATACAGTGTAAATAGTAAACACTACCTCAATTGAGGACGAGCCACTACATTGTTCACTCGAAATAAAACAAGCTTAATTTTACCTAACGCTCTTCTAAGTCGAAACAGTTCTTGTTGCGTTCGTGGACATCTTGGCTACACAGCGCTAAAGGCTAAACACTGCTCACCACGAGGGCACCTAATTCGCTTGCTTGCTTAGTTATGTGCAAGGAAAGCGAACCTTAGGTGTGCTGCCTACAATCCCTTTGTTGATAGTGGACCTTCAACTTCACCATTGCACACGTTAGCTAAAGGTGAAAATCCCCGCAGCTGCTGTGCGGCAATACATAGAAGGAGAAAAGAAAAATATGAAACGGATGCATGTCAGCCGAGTTACAAGTAACGGATAGGCACCGTATTGGAAAGTTAGCAGTCTGCAACTTCGTGGAAAATATTAGTATACTGATTTGCATCACAGTCTCTTATGATATTCTGCGTAGAGTAAACTAAACGATGTTAAGTTACACGGTATGCTTACCTACCTGCAGTATTTGCGCTGTGCAGAGGTCCAACACTTTAAGAAGTAAATTGGCGTTGGGGCCAAACGGAGACTTTAGGACTAGTTAATACTAGTCCTGGACGATGCGCGGAATTAAGCGCGGATATCAGAAGGCAATTGGAGTCGGACGCAGCGGACTGTATTCGATGAGCTATAACAGGAAACAGACGGATGAAGCAAGGCAAGAGCGTAAACGTGGGCGCGGGGACTTACAAGGCAGTTGTGTGTCGATCCGGTTGTAAGATTAAAACAAGAAGGAGTAATGTGCAATTGGCCAACAAGTAACTTGTACATGAAAGCTAAGTGTTATCATTTTGGGCGCTACAAAGCTCCCCTTAGAAGGCTGAACATAGAAAAACTTCGAAATCGAAAAGGAATGTTGAAACGAGGTTCGTGAAGCAAAATCGTGCAGAGTAAAAATGAGCGTGCGTTCGTGTAAAGGGGGGTTCATCGAAAGTCTGAGTCCACTGTGCCGTTCATGAGTTGTTATTTATTGAATGCAGGACAGGGTGCATTTCGGCGAGCCGTCTGAGCGGGCTTGTCGGATTACAAAAACTGGCTAGCCCAGGAAAAGGCCGACAGGATCTCAGCCTCCGCTGCTGCCAAACGGTGCGCTCGGGAGTGGTCTCTCCCCCTGCCGCACCCCGGCCCGCGCCAAAACGACCCTCGTACCACGAAGAAAACGACCATGGTCCCACGGAGAAGCGACCCTCGTCCCGCGGAGAAGCGACCCTCGTCCCGCGGAGAAGCGATCCTCGTCCCGCGGGGAAACGACCCTCGTCAAGCGAAGGAGCGACAAGCGTACCAAAAACAAACGACACTCGTCCGCGGAGAAACGACCAGTGCTCGCGTCAGGGTCCTCGAAACCATCTCTCGTAAGAGCCAGCCGATCGAAGGGCAGGGTTGGGGCATGTAAAGGCGAGAAAATAGAAAAACACGCGCACAAAACGCCAAAAATAACAAACGAATGATCTGCGTGTTTAAATATTTTTTCGTTTTTGAATATTTATTGAAAAAAGTTTTTCGGAGGTTTTTGACACTTTTGTTTGTTTTAAACGTTAATCAACCAAAAACAGGGCAAATACATACAATATCTACAAATTTAAAAGTAGTTACACTGTACATAGTTGGAAAAACGAACGGGCTTACGTACCTCCCGACCACGGCGATTGGTCGTGGGAGGCGGCGGAGTAAGTTCGATTGATGTCGGGACTGCTAAAGCTTGCAGACCGTGATCATGGTCTGGTTGGACTTCGTTAGCATGCGGAAAACTTTTACGGTGAGTTGGGACGTCGCACGAAGCACTACGAGCCAAAGGAGGCCAGGTAGTTACTTCCATAAAGGCAGGTTTTAGACGATCGATGGTGACGACTTCGTGTCGACCACCGCGGTCACTAGTGTGCGCCTTACTCGCACGATGCAGCACCTTGAAGGGTCCTATGTACTGCGACTGAAGAGGCTGTCGAACACCGTCGGCGCGAAGAAGGACGTGTGAACGCGTAGACAGCTTTTTGGGCACGTACAAGGGTGTCTTCTGCGATCGAGGAGCGGGTGGACGTAGCTCACGCATCTGGTGAGCCAATCGATCAGTGCAACTTCCGTGGTCAAACGTGGAAGCACATGGGGCTGGTGCTACCAGCTGTCCGGGCAACCGCAGCGTGCAACCTTAGACTAGCTGCGCTGGTGTGGCGTCAAAGTCGGTCTTAACCGTGTTTCTTAGGCCTAGGAGAACGGGGGGAAGCGTTTCAGACCATAAAGGATCTGCGTGTGCACGTAGCGCTACCTTCCAGTGGCGGTGAAAACGCTCCACCATGCTGTTAGCGGCCGGATGATACGCCGTCGTCTGCACTTGGCGACAGCCTAAATCCTTAAGCAACATGGCAAATGTCGACGAGAAATGTGACCCTCGGTCGGTGGTCACGATGGCGGGACAGCCGTATTGAGCTACCCAGCGCTCCAGGAAAGCTTTCGCTACCGTTTCTGAGGAGCAATTTGGGATAGCGATGACCTCAGGCCATCTAGTAAATCGATCGATGCAGGTCAGTAGATACACAGAGCTTTTGGAAGGCGGCAGAGGACCTACAAGGTCGACGTCCAAGTGATGAAAACGTGCATCTGGCGTCGGAAACGTGTCTAATGGGCTTCTCGTGTGCCTTTGCGCCTTCGCGCGTTGACACGGAAGGCAAGCAGCTGCCCAGGTACGGACGTCTTGATTAACCTTGCGCCAAACGAATCGTGCGGTTACGAGTTTAACCGATGCACGAACGCCTGGATGAGACAAGCCGTGCAACGTCTCGAACACGGTCTGCCGTAACTCGCGTGGGACGACTGGGCGCTGCGTGCCCAGAGATAAATCGCAACGTATAGTTCCGTCTGATGATGTCAGCGGAACGGGTCGGATGTCTAATGAGGAAGACCTCAGTGTCGTTGACTTGCGTTGTGGCCATGGATGCCAAGTCGATAGCAGTGCCGGCGTCAGCGGAGATAGCTTGGATGCAAGAAAGTGCATCGGCGACGGCGTTGTGCACACCTGAGACATGCCGTATATCGGTCGTAAACTGAGAGATATAGTCAAGATGGCGCGACTCTCTAGGAAAGTATCGGTCGGTAGTCGAGCCGAGCACGTAAGTCAGGGGTTTGTGGTTAGTGAAGACGGCAAAAGAGCGGCCTTCTAGAACGTGTTGAAAGTAACGTATCGCTAGATATACGGCTAGTAGTTCCCTACCGAACGTGCTGTAGCAAGATTCGGTAGGTTGTAGGCGTTTGGAGAAAAACGCTAAGGGCTGCCACGTGTCGGCTACGCGTTGCTTCAAAACAGCGCCGACTGCCACGTCCGAGGCGTCAGTACTCAGGGACAGTGGGGCGGCCGGATCATGATACGCTATAGAAGCCATGTTGGCGCCAGCCTCTTTCAGCGACTTAAAAGCAGTGCGTGCTGCAGCAGGGAAATCGAACTTCTTGAGTTTCCCTCGGAGTAGGTCCTTGAGGGGTTTCATCAGCGAGGCGCATTTGGGTATAAATCGTCGGTAAAAGTTAACAAGGCCATCAAAATGCCTGAGCTGTTATTAAGAATGAGGATCGGGGTAGTCGATGATGGCTTGAATTTTATCCTGCAGTGGCACGAAGCCTGCAGAAGAGATACGATGGCCGAGGAAATTGACTGAATGGACACCAAACGAACACTTTTCTGCGTTGATCGTCACCCCGTGTTGAGATAAACGATCAAAAGTGTTCGTACGATGCGTCGATTTTGCGGAAGATATGTTTACCCGCCAGACTGGCGGTGAGATCCACTATGTGTGGGATCGGATATCGATCGGGCGTGGCCACCGTATTCAAGGATCGGTGGTCGTCGCAAGGACGCCAGTCCCCCACAACCTTCTTCGGGACCATGTGCAGAGGCAACGCCCATGGGCTGTTGGACGGTCTGACGATACCAAGTTGAAGCATGTGGTCAAATTCGGCTCATGCTGCTCGTAGTTTGGCTGGAGCAAGCCGTCTTGGTCTGCGCTAACTGGTTGATTGCGCGTAACCACGTGGTGGGCGACCTTTGTCGTGACTGGTGGAAGCTCTGCAGCCGGTCGAACAAGTCGCGGGTATTCGGAGAGGAGGCTCAAGTAGTCGGACGATGCGTCTGCGATCCGAACTACAGGGCTGATTATCGGGGCATCTGAAAGGACACCATCAACACCAAGTTTCGTACGGTGGTCTAAAAGTCTGTGGTGACCAGCATCAACAAGCAACCCAAAATGTCGGAGGAAGTCGATACCGATATTTACGAAGGGTGTAGACGCAACCATGAAGACCCACTGAAACTCTCGGCAAAGATTGAGGTCTAGGTTCAATATGCGCAGACCGAATGAAGCTATCGGAAAACCGTCGGCCGCATGCAAATTGTACGTAGGCTCTGAGTGCTTGTTGTTAGCGGTCGCTAGGATGACACTGACTTCCGCTCCCGTGTCGATGAGGAATGTGATGGAAGAACGTCGATCCTTAACGTAAAACGGTCGGTTTGCTTGGTTGTTGAATGATTCCTTGATACATTGATGAGACCACATAGTTGGACTGCACCTCGAAACACCGAGGAATATAACATTTATCATTTATCATTTATCATTTGCTAGTTTGTGGGCCTTTCGTTTTCCCCGAAGCAGCTGGGTCGTGCTTAATGCAGGGAGCCCCACAACGTCTAGCTCTTCCACCGTATTGGTGGTGATACCAACATACTTCTTCGACGGGTTTGACATTATCTGACTGAGAACTTGTAAGGAAAAGGTCGCGCTTTCGTGCCGAATGTGACGTACTCGGTGCAGGCACAGACGAACCGCAATGAAAGGTGGCCAAAACGTGGTCAGCATTTGACCGTGGCACCCGCTGCTTCGATACGTTCATTTCTGCTAGGCTGCTGCGAAGTAGCGCAATTTCCTCGTCTCTATAGTCAGATCGGCCTAACGACTGGGAACAAACATGAGATTCGGTTTTCATCGGTAAGAATACGTCACCGGAGCTAATGGTCGTCTGCTGCGGAAACCGTTCAAACGCAGCGTCTGCTTTGGTAGCTAAGTCTTTCAGGGGTGCATCTATAAACATGGACAGCATTGCCGGCAGTGGTTCTAAGAGACGTGCAAACCACAGCTCCTTTATCTGTTTTTCGCTCAAGAATAAGGGACCAGCGTTGCGCTGAAGTTCGCGGAGCAATGCCGACGGCTTGCGATCTCCAAGCTTGAGACCATTGTGCTGCTCAAATCGTGTTCGTGCGCTGGGTCGTAACTCTTTCCAAAGCGCTTGCTTCATCGTTTCATACTTCGCCTCATTCGATGGGCAGCGTAGAGTGTCCTCAATCAGCGTCACTACCGACGGAGGAAAGCGTGGGACGAGCCGATTGTACCTTAGGCGGTCCGCCGTTATGCCCTTATTTTCTAGTTTGACCTCTAATATCTTAAACCAAACTTCTGGACTGTGTTCCATGAAACTTTGAACAGCCAAAGTAAGCAAGTTTACGCTGTAAAACGACTCAGCTGCCACTCTCGAAATGTGAGTCGAAAGATAAAGAACGAACAAAATACGATTAAAGTACTAAAATTACGCTAGAAACAAATAAATATAGGTACATAATCGAGAAAAAGGAACGAACTCACCAAAATCTACAAAGGAGAAAAAATGTTGAATTTTCACGTGCGAATCGGGGTCACCAATTTGTAGGACTAGTTAATACTAGTCCTAGACGATGCTTGGAATTAAGTGCGGATATCAGAAGACAATTGGAGTCGGACACAGCAGACTGTATTCGATGAGCTATAACAGGAAACGGACCGATGAAGCGAGGCAAGAGCGTACACGTGAGCGCGGGGACTTACAAGGCAGTTGTGTGTTGAGCCGGTTGTAAGGTTAAAACAAGAAGGAGTAATGTACAATCGGTCAACAAGTAAATTGTACACGAAAAATAAGAGTTATCTTTTTTGCGCTGCGAGACGTAGTAGCAAGCCAAGGTTGTCAGCATCAGTCTTCTTAGGTCACTATACATGGGGAACACGTAACTGATAATGTCAGTGCACCAACGGCGCAGTGCAGTGCTGCATGGACCACGGCTACAGCGCAGGCGGCCGTCGATGCAGCCGTAGGATATACAGCGCTGCAAACACGGGGCTTATGGAGCGCCCTATAGCATAGAGAGAGCTTGGGTGGTATTTACTTCAGAGCAAACAATCGTGGCAGACCTTTTGTGTCCAACGAGGCTAAACACCTGACGAAGCGTGGTGGCTATATTTGGCAAGCTACGATAGCGTTTGTACGTCTTGGTTAAATAAACAGATAAATAAATGGTATATGCTCGGTAAAACGAGAACCGCCATTGAAAAAGCATTCAAATATGCATATATGCATACCTGCGTTGACATGGTAAACCTTTCTTTTCCATGAAAGGTGTACCCGAAACGTTCGTTGTTATTACAGGGGAACATTTTGTCACGTAATAGTCTAACCAAGGAACATGAAGGTGATAGGGCGCAAAATAGCAATCGCAACTGTTGTGTCCATATTTGAGTTCGACTTCGTTTCGCTATGTAGTAATCCATGAGCAAAGGAGTCAAAGTAGGATTTCAGCGCGATCGCTGTCCAGTATAAGCTCGGAAGATTCAGTGCGCCGTCAAAGCCGTCTCCATAGAAAAAGCGGTTGCATGGGTAGTATGTAAATACCTGATGACTGCGTCAGTGTGAAATCTTCATCTGTAACTTTATTCAGAGGCGGGCCCCGCCCGTCACTTTCCAGTATTGTTAAGCGGAAGTTTGTGGCTTTTTATAGAGGTCGCTCATCAAAAGCAAACCCACCACGTCCTGGAATATTGTCGTAGGTTATTTTGAACAGTAATGCAAGCCGGTGATGTCTTTTACGGACCGACTTTGCACTCTGTTATTCGCAAACCATTCCCGACCGTTTCTTTGCTGATTGACCGATTGGCTTGGTAATGATCCGGCAGTAGTCCCTTAAACCGGTTTAAGATGCAAACTAGTCGCAGGGTAGCGTGTTGGGTAATGCAGGTGAGCAAAAATATTGGTAAGTGCAGCTGGCTTCTTCTGCTGTGGTATCCTTGCCCGGGTTGTGCAGTTAGTGTCCAGCTAGCCACGCTGGACTGGTCGTGGAAATGGTGTGTGCGGTTGTTGCTTGTGGCTGACCACTCTATAACATGCAAAAATGCTATTCTCTTATCCAATGCGGGATAAAGAAATAAATAAATAGTATATGCTCGAATTTGTCAAGACACACCAAATAAGGCGTGATCAACATTTACATGCAATTATGTTTCGCAACAAACACGTTGCTATGTATGTAATCGTCAGTAAGCCGAACGTTGTACAAGCTTTGGAAATTATAAAATTAATCATAAGGAATAAAGTCGTCAGTGCATGCCGACACGTTTAGTCCTAACTTGCGCAGGGTCGACAGTCTGGTCATTACAAGTGAAGTGGAAACGATACATGCAGGCAGGGAGTCTCTTGAACGTGTCAAGAAAATATTAAATTGTGATTCTAGTCGAATTGCCAGTATGTAGTTGTGGGCAGTGACTTTAATCAGTGGCGAGTCACATCCGTCACGTCGCAGTGATGGCAAGCGGACATTTGTGGCTTTTTATAGGGAGAACTTTTGCCAGGCAAAAACCCACTACGTCCTGGAACACTGTCAGAAATCCGCTTGCACACTAACATAAAACTGACGGAGTAGCTTGCAGACTGATTTCACCCTCGGTTATCCGCAGTTAACTGACTTCTATTTTCCTCTGTCAGTTAATCAGGTATCGTTAGACAGGGCAGCCATAACGGCTGAGGCCAGTGGAGGGTGCGACCTTCACGAAGAGTCGTCTATGTGAGTGTCAAGGTGAGCAAAACGTGTTTCTTGCGTCTGGATTTTTCAGGTTTATGTATACTTTTAGGAGTGTGAAGGCTTCGTGTCCAAATATCAATACCGGACAACGCGCGTGGTAGGGAGTGCAGTTGTATCCATCTGTTGTACAGCCATATTCTTTGTAGTCCTAGCGGGTTATGTCTTGTCCCGATCAAAAACGCTTTCTCGGTCCAATCACAGATCCCCAGAAGTTCTAGACCTCGGAGGAAAGAGTAGGTGCAAGAAAAACAAGGCCGCAATGAACAGGCTTGGAAACAAGCATTGTTTAAATCTTATGGTATAACATTTAGTGGTAACAAATGATGTAAAATGTGCAACATTAATTGTGCTGAAGGTGTCTTCTGAATGTTCTACGAAAGCATTGGCCGCATAGGTTGGTTGCTACCATCTACATGGAAAGCAGAGCGTTGCGCCATTGAGCAATGAACGCAGTATTTGTTTGCTATGATGCAACTATTGCATGGGAAGACAGAAAGCAGAGTGCAAAGGCCGGTTGGTAGACAAACTACTTCGATAGGGAGCGCATAATAAGTAAATGAAGGTATAAATGGCATGCGATGAAAGAGATTCAAATGTCAAATGGTGTTAATTCAGAGGATGGATAGGATACAAGTGCTGAGTAGAAGTCTTCTAGGGATCAAGCCAGAAAGGCGACACGAGGGTATTAACAGTACAGTGCTATGGCTGGCTGAGTTGGGAAAAGCCTGTGAGAGAGCTTACCTCCTACATAAGTAAGTATCGAAACTTTTGCCGCAGAAAAGGACAAAGAACACTGGGTGAGAAAGGATTGATCGATATAAGTGAAGTAGTAAAGATCAGTTAAAGGGAAGCGAACGTGCGGAACAATGGTATACGTAGCGTCAAGCAGAGAAACGAGTTATGCTAGGTTGCTAAGAAAATGGTATTAGGGTATGCTGACCCAGGAAAAGCTAGTGAGTTTGTTGGACTCATAAATGGGTACGTGTCGCAAATATAACAGCGAGTAAGTGAGGAAGAAACACCTATAAATGTAAAGCTAACGGGCGTCTGTGTACTGACCAGCTGAGAGGAGTAATGAACTAAAAAGCTAAGAAAGGTTAATTGACAGCGAATATCCAGAATGCAAGCGTACATTAAGGTTGCTGAGGATATCAGTACCTGAAGCCTAATTGCAGCTGCTAGGGTGCTAAGATAACAATACCAAGCTGGATAGAGCCAGGAAATGCTAGCCCGAGAGCAGGAGGATTGCAGTTAAAAGGGCCTAAGACAATACAGCGAGTAAGGTTTAAATGAACATCTAGAAATGTGAGGCAAAACAGCGGCTTGCACTGAAAACATGGATATGCCTATACGACAGAGGAAAGCTAAGAGAGCTTTCAAGATAGAAGGACAACGGACGAGAGAAGCGCAAGCATACAATGTGGTTGTTAAATAGTTCAGAGCATAATAGAAAAAGACGCACCGCCGCGCAGCTAGTCAAATCATGCTGGTGTGCTAATGGAATATATCCAAAGAAGCGTGATCCGGGAGAAGCCAGCGAGAGAGCTGAACTACAATTAATTAGGTGTCGCAGATGAGTAGGTGACAGCTGTGCATCTAGCAAGGAAGCCTGTGCCGGGAAAAGCCGGTGAGAAAGCTGGACTTTAGTATAAGTAGGTGTCATAGACGTAACGAGTAATAGATAAATGCACGTCTAGAAAGGAGCGCTGTGCACTGACTACTTGAGTTATGTATGCTCCATAGAAGAGAGCTAAGAAAGGTTTCATGAAGAAAGGACAGCAAACGGATGATGCGCAAGCATACAATACGGCTGTTAGATAGTTCAGAGCGTAGAGTCTAAGACACGGCGACGCCCTGGTAATCAAGTTATACTAGGGTGCTAATGAGATAAATATGTTGCCGCGAGAGAGATCTAAAGTTCAATTGACGGTAAGGCAGCGGAGAGGTTGGATGCAGATATTCTAAAGTTATAAAGGTTATGGAGATACGGAGTAGCTCCTAACAAGCTAAGGATAATCGCAGATGCATGGGACCTACGACCACTAGCTGCTTACAAAACAGCTGCCCAATTTAAGATGATCAACAGATGGTGGTGCTAGGAAAGGTTACCAGTGGCCAAATGTAGTCATCCAAATAAGACGCTTGATCTCTAGTGTATGCTTACAAGGTCACAGAATGCATCAATAAACCAGCGAAGATTAGTGATAGGCATTCCAGGAGAATGTATGATGGAGAGACAAGAAGCTTATCATAGCAAGCTCGAGCTCCGCGCAGAAGGGACATGGAGCCTATGACGAATCTCTGCAAAACGGTGAGGAAGATAAGGAGAGGGACAGCTAGTGGAGCTAGGAGAGATAGAGAGTGTCAGTGGCCAGCAAAGGCTTACGGATTAAGCCTACTAAGTACCAGTGGATACCTACAGCGACAAAATAAGTCAACAAACCAGCGAAGGTATGTGATGCAAACAATTCAAGAGAGTAAGTGTTGGAGAGAAAAGGAGTGGCTCCTAGCGCAAAGATGTATGCTACCTACAATGACTCGCAGCAGCTGAAAAGTGGTGACATGGGTAATACGAAGAACTGATAATGATGCTAGGCGAGTGAGAGAGTACCGAATGCTAGCAATGGCATTTCAGTTGCTATTGGATACTTAAATAAGTCAACATACAGAAAGTGTATGTGACGCACGCATTCCCAGAGATTAAAGGTTGGAGGGATAAAAGTGTGGCACTTAGCAGGCTCAGGATATGCGCAGAGATGGCTGGAGCCTACGAAAAATGACTAATGATAAACAAAGGTACCAGAGGTAAGACGAAGAACAGATAGTGGCGCTATAAGTGAGAGTGTCAGTGAGCGGCAATGGCATTTGCATGAAGCCTTCTAGTTACTAGTGTATACCTAAAATTTCCAAGAGTAAATCAAACAGAGCATATGTAGGTGACGCAGACAGTCTCAAAGAATGCAGGTTGGAGATACAAGTGAGCGACTCTTAGCAAGCTCCAGATATGCACAGATGCTTAGAGCCGACGACCACTAGTTGCTACTAAGTAGAGTTGCTGAGGTTAAGAGGATCGACAGATAATGGCGCCACGAAAACTTTAGGTGGCCAGAGGTAACCATTCTATTAAGCCATTTGGTCACTAGTGGGTTCCTAAAGTGTCACAAAATACAGCAACAAGCCAGCGAAGGTAAGTGATACAGATATTCTAAAATATTACAGGATGGAGAAACAAGGAATGTCTCCTAGTAGCTCCGGAAACGCGCAAAGGTATATGGGGCCAACAACGAATCACTGCAGAAAACGTGATAATTATAGGAGGAACGAATGATAGTGGTGCTAAGAGAGAAAACCAGTGGACAGCAACTGAATTTGCATTAAGCACTCTAGTTATTAGTGGATACTTACAGTGACAGAAGACAACAAACCAGCGAAGGTATTTGATGCAAACAATCCAAGTGAATAAGTGTTGGAGAGATAAGGAGGTGCTCCTAGCGCAAGGATGTATATTACCTTCAATGCACCGCTGCAGCTGAAAAGATGTGCCAAAGTTAAGGCGAAGACCAGATAAGGTCGGTAGAAGAGAGAGTATCGGTGGCTAGCAATGGCATTCGGATGGCGCCTTCTAGTAAGTAAGGAACTTAGACGTTGCAGCGGGTAATGGTCAAATTAACATTTAAGAAAGGGTCTAGGAAGGGGCTGTGCGCAGGTATCATAAGGTATGAATGATCGCCATAGGAGAGCTAAAGATGTCAGATGAAAGGACTACGAACGGGCAAAACCCAAGCATACATTAAGGTTGTGAAATACGTCAGTGCATCAGACGCTAAAGAGCAGCGGCGCGCAGGTACTGAAATTCTCTTTGTGTGCTAAGGTAGACTGAGGCAAGAATAACTGGTAATGGCTAGACTTATACATGGGAAGATGTCACAAACGATGCAGAAAATAATTAATAAATGAAACGCTACAAGGAGAGACTAAGGAGTGGCTGTGCGCAAACTTGAGTTGAGTGAGGTCGGACGGAGAAGACGCGTATATGTGGTAAGGTCCATTTTCCCACCGATCGTCTTCAGGTCTATTAAAGCTTAAAGGAGTAGAAACATCACCGACTATGAGGTGCCTATTAAGTGCTGAATGGTATTGCATTACATTATCAAATGCCCGCACGGTATACGGAAGCCTGTTCCACGCATATGAGTATCTATAGAGATACAAGTTTGCGCGCGTACTACTGTGGGCTTTCGGCAAGATAAGGGAGTAAGTTCCATTGCGAAGAGGGTAAAAAATTTTAGCCGATGATAGAAAGGGCGTTATGGAGTTCGCAAGAGGATTATTGATAAGCTGAACTAGGAAGATGAGGTTAGTTTTTAGCCTGTGCAGCCATAAAGGTTCTAGCACGAGTTCGATGCACCGACCGCGATAATGGAGAGTAGAGTGGCCTAGAAGACGTTGGGTAAACGATCATTGGACATTTTCAATGGCTACTCTGTCGCCTTTGCTGGAGTTGGTAAACAAATGGAGCAGTATTCTAGCAGACATCGGGCGCAGGTTTTGTAGAGAGCAGGCCTAGATTCTCGCAGAGCCATGGATTTGAATATGTAGCTTATGAGGGAGCGTGCTGTTGCTAAGCAAAGGCTCACTTGCTCTGCGAAGTTCAATGAACTGAAGTAATGTGCACTTAGGTCTCGAACTGTGAGGCTATTAACAAGCTGTGCCTTGAAGCGCTAACGCCTTGGGCGGAACGATGCA
>OX104068.1:1267058-1304013 GCA_944474145.2 Dicrocoelium dendriticum | reverse complement strand
GGTACATGTTTCACGTGCAGGTAATACACATGTTGCAGTTATTACCTGACAGCGCTCTGGGGAGGTGCACTGAGCTGTCTGGCCGTATAGGTTATTATGAGCCTAAAGGTTGTCCGCTAGCGAGTTGTTAGACGACTGCGAGCTAAAGGTTTGGTAAAGTAACGGGTCTAACGGCTCACTCCTTTGCGCAGAAACTTTATACTGCCACCTGAGGAGGTTGTTGTAGTAGGAGCATTACCATTATCGTAGGCATGTAGGTCATGCAGCAGATTATTGTCAGCTCCTGTGCAGAGTTGGGTTGGTGGCGCTAAGATCTAGATGGGGGGTTAATGAGGTCACTAGGATAGACCGAGCGTGGATGGATGGAACATCGCAATGGGGGAATGACCGGATCGTCAATGCACTTTGACCGCGAAGGCGGATCGCTATGTGAGAGCGTTGACTGCGTGCTAACGTGGGCAATTTTCACTTTCGTGGGAGAGGAGGGGGCAGCGAGGAGTTAGGGAAGATAGAGTTGCGTTCATTGAGCGAAAGCTTCGCCTATGTGCGATCAAGGGTTGGCAAAGT
This sequence comes from Dicrocoelium dendriticum, assembly GCA_944474145.2. Taxonomy (NCBI): domain Eukaryota; kingdom Metazoa; phylum Platyhelminthes; class Trematoda; order Plagiorchiida; family Dicrocoeliidae; genus Dicrocoelium; species Dicrocoelium dendriticum. The sequence goes on along the minus strand of OX104068.1, from coordinate 1,303,446 downwards.
TGGGTACTGCTGAATATTTGCCACCGACATGTCAAGAGGAAACGCGGGGATTGCTGGAGCTACCCGAATGGCTGAAACCAGCGGTTTGGAGGGGGCTGTAATGAACATGGGAGACTTCGGAGATAAGGTAGAGCAAGTGTTAGCTCTTGATGGATTGGGTGCGGTGGACTATACCCCGTAGTGTCCCATAAAAAGGGGACGGTGGTAAAGGGGACCGTGTTGTGTGCGGTTACGTTATGAAGATTCACGAACTGTGGCTGTCCAGATTTTGGGAAGTGGTAGTTTATAGTGGCGCCTGAAGCTTTGGTACTTTTCGCTCGATGGAGAATATCCTAAGAACTAGGTCTAGGAACAGATGGTATTGAGCCTCGTGCTTTGGGCGCTTGTCGGTAAGTCGGGGCGCGGGCTGCCAACTTGAGGGCTTCAAGTAAGTACCGGTTAGCTGGTGGCTGGCGTAGCCTAGCCGTGCTCGCAGGCTCCATTGACGACTGATACCTTGGGGAAGATGATTTTTTGGTTACCGGCTGCCTCGCCTGAGTCCAAGCGTTGGCGTTTACCATCCGGTACTCGGGTTCTTAATTGTTAACGTTTTAGTGAAGTTGGGTTGCATGGGTCCTGCGGAGCTTTGCCTGGTTCGTCGTAAGTATGGGCAGCTGACACCTTTGGCGTGCGTTACAGGGTATTTGTGGATTTTCGAAAGCTAAATCCCATTGTTACGTTCATTCCTGATGACGGGAGTAGGGAACGAAGCAATAGACAGGATTGCTGGTTTAGTGTCAGAATCGCTCATATCAGAATCACAGTTCAATAACGCTCTGGATGTTTCATTTTCTGTAATAATTGCAGTATCTCGTTCTGAGCCGGATTTGGGTGTAGTCACTTTAGGGGAGACATCCTTTCGCAATTGTAGTGGTCGTGATGCATCTAAATCAACAGCACACAGTGGTGTAAAGCATGGGACGGGAGATGCATCTTTAGCGTCAGGTCATGCTTTTGTATTGGAAGATGATGTAGAGGTACGCTCCATCGATCTTTGTAGGGGGTCATATCCTCTCTGATCTGTAGAGCCCCGAAGTTAGCCTATTGTTTGATAAGAAAGCTAGAGGCCATGAAGCGTGTTGCAAACACAGGACCTACAAACCTAAGCATGATAGGACAAGTACGGCCGGGAAGCTTTCTTAAGCGTTTAGCTGTGCAGCAATTTAGCGGCATTTCGCAGACATTTAGAAGCTAACGTAGCAAATTTTCAAGTGGAAACTGGTATGGGACGTTGAATAGTATGGCATTATTGGCGCGACGCAAGCGCTCTTTGGCCTCTTGGGCAATTACGTTTAGGAGCATACCAGCTTGGTTAAGGTCTGGTGAGTTTTCAGGTTTTTGTGTGCCCGACAGGTGTACTAGGGGCATCACCTTCTTCAAGGTCTCATTGATGTTCACTACGTCGCATTTTAGCAACTTCAATTAATTTTCAAGTGCGTGAATTTTTAGTATCGCTTCAGTAAGAGGGTCAGTAAGCATAACCCTGCATTTCTGAGAAGGAATGATGGCAACTCTTTCAGGTATTGATGTAGGAGGTACAACCTCTTTATCAAAAATCACTGAGCTGGAACTATTGGCCACCACGATGGTGCCAATTTGATTCACGGGTTGGACATCGCGCACGTCCGCTAAAGTCTAGTTGACTTTAACAGTGGGTAATGTAATCATGTTCACTCTTCGTTTATTACGCCTCATAGCTGCGAGACATTTAGGTACCATGATACAGAAAAATGGAGCACGATACCGCAACGCTGCAAAAGACGATTTGGACAGCAAGTCTAAAGAAAACCGATGTACGCTTATAAGATGACGATGTAATATAATTAAATATCATAAGTGGTATGATAAGGTTAATGGGAGCAATTTAGCAACCTGAATGGCCAACCAAAATATTCAACTTATTCGAATTTACCGCTCGATTATGCACTTCTTTGCCTGCAACATGGGCTCAGAATTTCTTTAAAGGTAACTGCCAATTAGGCGTAAGTGTCCCACTGTCAAGTGAAAACTTCATGAAAGGCCATCGGAAAGCTGCAGGTGACTGTATATAGAAAGAATCTTGTAGAAAGGAAAGGGGCCGCACCCATCGGTTCTAGTGCCATTGAGGAGCAGCAAACTTGTCCATGCCATGACATCAGAAAAGTTCCTGCTGAATGGAGAAGCAGTAGGTGCGTCCAGGTATATAATGTATTGAAACCAATTCGTATTCGAAAAGAATCATTAGTGCCTGACCTACCAATCGGGCACAGCCATTCGTTCAAAACAGGATAGGGCCCAGGAAAGCAATAGACACGCGCCTAACGCATCAGCCAATGGAAAACTGCGACGCAAGTTGGCTGCCAACAACCAAGCAAATAAACGCTTAACAAGAAGTATAGCCAGTTACAACTTGCCATTCAATATATCGGCGGCAGTGTTTCAGGACATGGTGGGATTTTGGCTGACAAGCGCTCTCTCCAAAAAGCCACAAACGGCCGTTTAACAACAAATGAACGTGGCGAATCTTCCTCGCCACAAATAAAGTCACATCTCATAAATTTACACTAACAGGTCAATTAGTGTCACCATTCCAGATGGGTTCGTTACGCTGGAACTTCTACATCCGCATATACGTTCGTCTTCGGTTACTGCGAGTTTACGGATAAACTTTCGTCCTTTTACTTACTACGATATCACCGGTGACCTTTGTTTTACTTACGTACGAACTCACTGTATCTCATATCTCTCTCGAGTGTGCTCTTCAATTAGCTTCTAATGGATCCTTCAGGATTCTTAATCTATTACTAGCCGATATATGACTAATAGTTGGCAGACCAATTATGTCCTAACAACCGGGTCCCGATCTCACGACAGCCAACTTATTGTTTTGCATTTCCACCATTGTACAGTTCCAATCATGGACACATGAACAATTTTCTACTGTCACTGTTACAGTTGTCATAAAATGTCTGTATAGTTGCGCATACCTGATCATGCCTTCATGGGCGTGCCACGCATAATCGAGAATAAAATTTTTATTTTTTAATTGTTTGAAAGCCCGGGAGGATGAGCAAAGCTGTTTGTGGCGGTAAATGTATCCACTACAGAAAAGCATCTTTCTTCCTTTGTATAACACAGGATCCATGTAAATATATTATGTTCCTTGAGTAACTTGCGCTAATGTGCGTTCGAGGCAAACTAACCCCATCTGTTTAGACCACGTAACATTGGCGTCCCCACAATGGCAAAAAGAAATGCATTTGGAACGATGAGTGGGTTTTCATAGCCTGGAGAAAGGATCAAGTGTTTAATCTAGCTGGCTAGTAAGAATGTGTAAGGCAGTTCTTGTGCCGGCCGATGTACCCATTTAAATCTCGGAAATAACGGGTAACCGAGAAGAGGCAGGCGAATAGACAGCAATTAATCAGGAAGCACTATAGAAAGACTGATGGCGTGCAACAGTGTCTACAATATTCTAAAACCGACTTAAGCTTTTTTATTATACATTATTTGCAAGCGCGTGCTTTACATCATGTCGCTCAGACTGCAACTAGTACGTAGAAAGTAGGCCCTGCAGACCTAATCTCAAAAGACGTACATAACGGATATTGTTTATAAGATAGTTGGAGAGAAACCTAGGTAAACTACTGATGTTGACAGCCGTCCGAATACGAGAGGCAGCTTAGGTAAAACTAAGGCCAACTAGACTGAGGCCGTTAACGAAGCAACCAATTAGTAAAGCAACGAGCTAAAAGGGAAAAGGAAATGCAGAGACTCTGCGAGGAACGGCTGAATGCGGACGTCAGTACAGAGTAGTTAGTGAAAATCAATACTCTGAAGCTCTCAAACTACCATAGGCAGTATCTAAAGAAACGGGCCACAGGGGACCAAAACTGCCGTGCACTGGAAGTCGTTAGCCCGAGTACGATCAACCAGATAGGCAAAAGCGAATATGTGGTGTAGAGCAGATGCATCGGAAGAGAGGTTAGGTGAGCATACTAATAGAAATGATAGCCAAAAAACACTTAGCAATGGTCCCAGTGCCGCGGTCGGAGCGGAGTAGGCCATACGCACGAGGATAAATTAGTGCGGCACAAGGAGAATAAGCCGTAAAGTAGAGGTGGGAATAAGGACTGCAAGCCCTAACAGAGAAAGCTGTGGATAAAGGGAAAATAAAAGTAAACGGGATATAGACGCAATTGGAAGAGAGCATAACCGTTGCCAAGCCATGATGGGAAATGGCACGTATTTCAGGGAATATTAGGAGGGCAGAAGACGATTTGGATAGAAATAGTTTGATCGGCGCAATGAGATTGGGTCGTACACTCTTAGTAAGAAAAGCTGTAGGGTGGGTCAATGGAAATAGGCAGGTTAAATGCCAGTGGCTATAATATACTGGGGCGATTACGTCCGGAAGAGACAACAAAGTGAGGGAGGCTGATCAGCCGACACTTGACTAGTCAGTACATCCTGCCTGTGTCGTACAGTTAAGATAAATAGAAATTAGAGAGGATCAGCAGAAACAGATAGGAAAAGGGAATAGACGGTATTAATAATAGATGAACAAGTCCAGCAGAGTCCCGATGGGATAAAATATAGCGTTGAATCCGCAGTGTTTAGACAGCTAACACACTAGTAGTCTGGAAGAAATTACAGAGAAGCAGGCTGATCAGTTGAAACTAGATTAGGGCAGGGCACCGAGAGCTAGCTGTCCGATTGAAGAAGGATTAAAAACAGCGAGAGAGGAAATGGCCGGGTCGGGATGGAAATAGGTCTACTGCTATAATGTGAAGAAGCAAGCGAGGTTCCTGCGTGCCAGGTTTAAAGCCTTTAGTCTTCTAAAAAGTGGCTGGTAAGTTCACAGGGGTCGAATAAAAGCCGGATCAGACGACCCTTGATTGGTTGGCTACTGTGTTTGAGTCGTACACTTATTTTCGAAAGACAAATAGGGTGGGTCAAGCGATGAACTGATGGGAACTACTGCGGCTAGCGGCCTTCGGTCGGTTATTTTTGGCTAGGTTGATAACATCACTTTGTGTTATCTTTCTGCTTTCATTGGAAGTATTTCGTCAAATTTTCCATAAATTGCTGTCTAATTTCCGGTTCTGAACTTTCCGACCAGAAATCGTTGTGTTTCCATCGCTTGGTTTCGGCGATATTGCTATCGCCATTTGCTCCGTCAGTTGGCCACCGTCTTGTTTTCGGATTATTCACAATGCCTAGGCAGTCACCCAGTGTTTCTTGCTCCAAGGTAGTTGGATACCGTCCAAATGCCCACCCGTGCGTTTTGTGCCAAGTTAAATATTGCGTTTCATGTGTTGCATTATCAGATGAGCATTTTCATTTTCTTAGCAAAATCGAACACGAGTTCGTTCAAAATATGTGTGAAAATTGCCGAATTAAGGCAACGTTAGGAAGAGTAAAGCCGGCATGTAGGCTTCAGCATTTCGTTACGAACAGCTCCGGGTGTTTTGCTCAACAACCTAGCTCTAAGAGCCTTCAGTTTCAGCTTAATCGTTCTCCATATCCCGTGCAAACTCACCGACACAAAGTCCAAGCGTTGTGAGAAACCCCCTTGCATCTAGCATAAATTGTTTACCGTTATTGTGTCCAACGAACACTGCTGTCCCAGCCGGTGAGCGTCTGGGTGCTGAAGCCCAGTGGGAAAAACTAACAACGAAAGTGCAAAGGAATGTTGGTAGTTTAACTTCTGTAAGTCAACAGTTAGCCAAACCACGTGAGGCTGGTAGAATACGTCGCCCTGCAAGGTCAACTTCTTTCGACCAAAGGCGTCATAAAATCGTGCTCGTTCACGCGCCGGATTCCAGTGATCCATCAACCCAAGTGCGCTACGACCACGATGTCGAGATTTTACAGAGTCTAATTGACAGACTCCTCGACGTTGGTGAGGTCTCGGTAAAAGTGAGGCAACTTACCCGTCTTGGAGAGCAAGGTGATCAACAATATCGGCCTACGGGATGCACTTTTGTGGATGAAGCCAGTCCAAGGCTGATCATGTTCCGCCTAAGTAGGTTGAGACGTTTGAAGGTCCCTGTTTATTCAGCCCTGGACCAAGTACACAGGGAGCGACTCAAGTCCGCCATTATTGAGCTGAAAATGTGCACTGGTGAAGTGGAAACAAATCTTCGTATCGTAAATTATCGGGTGGTTTTTAAAGAGCTGCGGATCATGATAAACGAGCTGCCCACACTTCGAGCACCCCCGGCGGCTCTTGCTGCGGCCTGCGAGTAGCTTTCACAAACGTTTGCAGTGTTTTGCATAAGCGCGGTGAGCTTTGTTTCGTTGCGTCTAAGCAACCAGACGTAGTGGGACTCGCAGAGACATAACTGCGTGCAGCTATACACCCAAGAACTTGAACTCAACGGTTACTTGTGCTTCCGATTCAATAGACTAAAGAATGCCTTAGGTGGTGTCTTACGTTACATCCGGTCTTCCCGCGTGGAGATTTCTGAGCACATACCGACGTGACGATGGTTCTTGTGAGCTGCTATGGTGCTCCATCCACCTCAGGCGCGGAGAACTGCTAGTGGGGGCAGTATACCGCAGCCCCCTGAGTAGTTGTTTGGACTGGCTGCCCATTCTTCGAACCCACATGAGTCCTCCTTACTTTCCACTTATGGGCGATTTTAACTGTCCTCGAATACGATGACTTGATTTGCATTGGATTTCTGGACATAGTGAGGTTGAAGCAAAATTCGTGGATTTGGTACTTAAAGCTCGTGCATCGCAACACACATGCCCGCCAAGAGGCATAACAGTACGCTCAACCCCGTCCTGTCTCAACCCGATGTTAACGAGCTACGAACAACGAATGCGTGACGTTATGGTCCTGGAGCCCCTGGTTACAAGCGACCATTCAGCGCTCATAGTTGATATGGAACTACCGGTGCCGTATTTCCTTCCGCTGGAACCAGCTCCCAGTTACTGTAAAACGGACTGTGATGGTCTAGCTCGAGCTGCAAACCAACTAGATTGGTCTTTGTCATAAGCTGTATCTGTGAAAGACAGTTGGATATTTATAAAACTGAGATTGACGTCATTGTGTTCCCAATTTGCGCCATTGACATGTCGGAAGGTTGGACCGATCAAGCCTCATTGGTTTGACAAGGAGTATGAAAACCTTGCTCGGAGGTGGCAAAGACCGTGGGACAAATTCCTTCTCTCTGGCTCTGTCAATGGTTGCGAACGGTATAAAGTCAGCGGAACCTCTGCAACCATGTAAAAACGAATAACCGCCGACATTTCCAAGTGCAGTTTGCAATAGACGGGAAGACCGCTCCAAAGTGAACCTTTGTACATTGGAAGCAACTCCTGAAGCCGGCAGGTGATGTGCCGGAGCTGGATGGTTCGGATGGACAGCCCCTAACCTCCAGCACTGTGCGTGCGTCCGCGTTGGCGGCTCACTTCGCTTCTGCATTTGCAAATGACCAAGTGTCTGTTCCGAGTTTGACGTGTACCGCTTTTACCGAACTCGATAGTCTGCATTGTGTCATTGATGAGGTAGGTCAACTACTCGCCAACGTTGAGGGCACTTAACCTGCCGGACCTGATGTGCTTCACCCACTGGTTCTCAAGTCACTATTGACCAGCATCGCTCCTGTCGTAACAGACCTTTTCAACAGGTCGCTCTCCGGGGGTTCGATGCCTGTTGGCTGGAAATGTTAGGTGGTGAAGCCTATTCCGAAAGGCGACGACCTTAGTAAAGTAGACACCTACAAGCCAAGTTGTCTGACACTTATTTTAGCAAAGGTTGCCTCGAAAGGCGTGAAGAAGGTACTGCTGGAGTTGGTACAGTGAAACAAGGACCTATCGCTTACACAGCACGGTTTTATGCAAGGCCGCACATGTATTACGAACCTGCTTGTGGGGAGACACGAGTGGTTGCCGGCAATAAGCAAGGGGAAGTCTGTCGAAGTCATCTTCATCGCTTTCACTGAACCGTTCGACAAGGACAGCCATGAGATGCTCCTTCACAAAATGGATATGTGGTGTCGGTGGCTCACTGCACCGGGGGATCCGCGACTTGCTTGTGGGACGAAAGTTGAGGGTACAGGTCGACGACCATCTAACTGACTGGTATCCCTCTACAGGTAACTTGCCTCAAAATACTGTGCTGGGGCCCACTTTGTTCCTGATCCACATCAAAGATCTACCTCAGCTTCTCCAGTCGCCGTGTGCCTTGTCTGCGGACGACATGAAGATTTGGAGAGAAATTGACGCGCCCAAAGGCTGTTACGTATTTCAACAGGACCTTAATCGCTTATCCACATGGTATGCAGGAGATCTTCTCCCGGTCAACCCAGCAAGTCTGTATTTATGCGCCTGGATAATGATGTTAACGGACGAACCTACACTCTTGACGGCCAACCGCTATATCCCACACCTTCCGTGAAGGACCTAGGTGTACTCTCGCGCTAGGATTTGAAGTCCGTGGACAACACAAACAGGCTATATTGTAACGGACTGCGCATGCTTTGGGCGCTCAGACGTAGCTTTGGCACATGTTCTGAAGAGGTAGCCACTCACCTCTTCTCTACCATCATTAGCCCAATGCTAGAGTACGGTTAGCCCGCCTACGTTCCGATTACCCGAGGCGTGGCACAAAACATCGAACGGGTCCGACACGTTGCTACCAGGATCATCCCGAGTTTACGTGGCTTGGGGTATGAAGACCGGTGGGAGAAACTGGGGCAATACACCTTGTCCTACTGTCTGGTGCAAGTCGACCACATTATGACCTACCGTGTTCTACATCTCGGTGACTTCCCCAAGCCACGGCCAATGCTGCACTTACGAGGGCCATGCAGCACACGCGGACACAGATACAAACTTGTCGTGCCGGATGCGAAAAGTGTTTCCCACCCAAGGTGCTTCAAACGGAGTGTGGTAAATCTTTGGAGCAGTGTACCTGAACATGTGCTGGAGGCAACGTCTGTGCAGCAGTTCAAAACGTTGTTAAACTTTTGTTTTACCGTTATTCGATACAGAGAAAGATTGCACACTTACGACGATATAGCACATTTGTGAGTCCTGACATATCGTAATTCAGATATTCTAAATGTTACATGAGAACAACAACGATATACAAGGCTAACAAATTTGATAACGTCTTTCACCATATTGCGAAAGTGTCGTACAGAATTCATTTCTACTTACACCATAATACATTATTCTGTATTCAGTAGTCACTTTAGAGCTAAATAAATAAATGGTACGCACTCGGTAAAACGTGGCACACCTGTGAAGGCGCTATCAAATATGCATAAAAGCCTATCTGCTTTAGAATATTAAAACGTATCTTTTAAATGAACAGTATAACCGAAATGATATAGTGCGTACTAGTGAACATATTGTCAAGTAATAATCCGACCAAGGAACATTATGACGTTATGGCGCGTGAAAATCAGTTATAACTGTTGTGTCAATATTCGAGTTTCGCGTGAGTTCGCCACGTGGTAAATCATAGCACAGGAGCCAACACAAGAATTCGTTACAAGCAGTGCCCATTAAGTACTCAGAAGGGTCGGTGCTCCAGCAAAGCATTCTAAATAGTAAAATGGGTTGCACAAGTTTTATGCAGAAGTCTGCTGAATGCGTCAGTGTAAACTGTTCAGCTGTGAGTTTATTCAGTAGCGAGTTACAGCCGCCACGTTGCAGTTTTGTTAAGCGGACAGTTGTGGCCTTTTATAGGTGGACGCTTGCTAGGCAAAACCGACTATTACTTGGAACACTGCCGTTACCTCTTGAATGGCAGTACCAGCCGGCGATGCATCGTACAGACCGAGTTGTCTTCCATTAGGCGCAGCCGGTTGACGGCCAAATTTATTCCTTGGTTAACCGATTGTCTTGTTAGTCATCCAGCAGTAGTCGTTTAAATCGGTTAAAGATGCAGAAGAGTCGTAGATTCGAATAATGTGTGGTGCAGATGAGTAAACACCTGGTTAACAGAGACTGGCTTATTTTGTTATATACTTCTCCGGTTGCGCAGACCGCGTCCAGCTATTCACGCTGGACTTAACAAGAGGATGGTGAGTGCAGTTGTTCCTTGTGGCTGAATTTGTCCATAACAGGCAAACATGCCATTCCTTTGTCCAAAGCGAGATCGTTACCAATTGCTTACTCCAAAAATAGAACCAGAATTCCTTTAAATGTAAGTACTACTTGGGGGTAATTGTCTTTGTGGTTAAGTGAAAACTCATTAAATGGCTAGCGGAAAAGCCATTTATTCCAGCGCCATTGGGGTGCCACAAAGCTGTCCATGAAATGACATCGGAAAAGCTTCAGTTGAATAAAGCATTACGGTGTTCATCCGGAAATGCAAGGCACCGAAACCAAGTTGTTGGACGACATTCAGAACAAAAAACCTATCCGTGGCAGTGAAGGTAATCATGGCCCAATTGCTTGTCTTCCGTTGTAAAACAGGTAATCTATGTAAACATATTATTCAAGGTGATTGTTGTGCTGCTGTGCGTACGAGGCGAGCTAAACCCAGTTGTTTAGACCCATGAACGTGGCCTCCGCGGAATAGAGAGAAGATGTACCTTTGGAACAATGAGTGGGTTCTCCATACACTAGGGAATGTACCAAGTGTTTAAGCCAGTATGTAAGCCAGCTTGTTTTGGCGCAGGTAACCGTGGAAATCTCGGAAACAACGGGCAACTGACAAGAGGCAGTTAAATAGACAGGCAGCAATGAAGCATGAAGCACTATCGAAAGACTGGTGGCCTGCAATGTTGCATATGGTACTTGTAAACCTATGAAAGTTTGCTTATTATACTTGCTTTGCAAGCGCGTTCTATACATCACTGCGCTGGCGTGGCTCAGAATGCAACTACTGCGTTGGAAGACGGTTCTGCATGCGCAGAGTCAAGCGACCAATATTACAAAGTGTGTTTACAAAATTGAGTAGTTAATACGATTGCTGGAGAGAAACATAGATAAATCGATGATGATGAGAGCAGTCCGAATGCGAGCGGCAGCTTAGGTAAGTTTTAGACCAAGTAGGTGGAGACCGAAAGCGACAGAAACCAGTACGTAAAGCAACGTACCAGGAGGAAAAGGAAATGCAGAAACTCGGTGAGTGACGGATGATGGCGAACGGCAGTGCAAAGCTTAGTTAGTGAGAGTACTTAAGCCGAAGCGCTCATAATTCCATAATATGGCAGCCGGCAGAATCTAGGGGAAAGGGTCAGAAGAGAAAGTTGTCGTCCTAGAGTAATGCTCGGTGCACGGAGAAGATTTCCCAGTTGATGCGCCTGATGGACCGAATTACGTCATATTTTGTTACTGCATTGTGGTCGCCGCCACGGATGGGGTCTAGCTCGCTGGCGCAGGAGTAGAAAATAATGTTAGCCAGTATACAGTCCAGCCTGATAGGTTTTCTAGTCGGTGCATGCATGTGATGCGTCCATTCATGCGGGAAAAGAGTGTCAACAAGAGCCCTATACCTTGGTGGCGCTGACTGAGCTACCAAACATGAGGCACTTTGAAGTCACCAGCAACAAGCTGGTAGCGTGCTGGGATGAGTGAGACTTCCAGGGAGAACCTGACCATTTTGGCAACGCTAACACGAGGCGCGCGGTGGGTTGTATACACAGCCTAGCAGGTTGTCAAGATGTCTTCCAATGGCCTGAATACAAACTGAGTTTTCCGAATTGCCAACCGATATGGTTTGGAAAGATGCTGCATAAACCTCTTGCTTGACTTATATGAGGCATCTGCCACTACGTTTAGTGGCATATCATTACGGAAGGTGATGTACCCTGAAATGTGGAGTGGTGCAGCAGAAGCGCCAGCTGTGCCCTGTTTTGATTATCAGCGCCATAAGCGAGTTTGACAAAAGAATCAAGGGGCCTAAAGGTGCGCTTTATTTTTATTTGACTGTACATTGAGAAGGAAGAAAGTATACGAGTCCTATCCGCAGAGTCCCGTCATCGGGTCGCCAGATTTTGCAGTAGTGTCGTAACAAGACAGTGGTGGAGGCGCTTCTATTGCACTATTATCTGCAGTTCCCGGGTTGCATAGGTTTGACGATGTGGGAGTAGGTTCTGGTGCTACTTGTATGAGGATAACTCCAACAGGTATAGGAGGCAGCGAAGGTTTGCGAGGGTTGGTTGTATGCTTGACGAATGTGACTTGCCGAGTCGTGTCCTGGCGGGTCCCACAAGACAGGTGTGGGAACAAGCTGGAGGGATTTGGCACCTCTAGCTGGATTGGCAATTGGTGAAATGGTGCCCAAGGTGTGGTGTAACAGAGGCGCCGAGCAGTGTGGATATTGGAGTTATCCCTTTATCGTGTTCAATGAAGAGGCTGAACAGGAGTGAAAGAGGGGTGTGAATAGGCGTCAGCAGGGCGAAAAGAAGTTGGGTGGGTGTTGGGTACTTTGCAAGTGACCTGTTATGGTAATGGGTTGAGTGGGAGCCGGCACCTGACAAGGCATTCTGATTAAATTGGCGTGACGGCTTCTACAGTAGAACGTTTGTAAGTAGAGTGATTGCAAGTTACCAAATGTGAGTCGGTAGAATGCAGCCATGATATTAAGGCTGGCTGTAGACGGTTGTATGCAGAAAGCGCAAATGTTGTGCTAGATTGAACTGCGTAGGTTGATATGTATAATGCGGGCCGTGTCCCGAATTGCCCAATAAAAGGTGGTGGTATTCGTGGAGGCCAAGCCAGTCTGCCTTGGATGAGGTGCCCAGTTGGTCTGGTTGGTGCGGTCAACCGGTGTAGGCTACAGGAGTGCAGGTAGGTAACCCGCCTTATTAAGTAAAACCTTCGGCTGCCTCCGAGTACGTTTCGTCCGCGATTTTGCTGTTCACGTGGACACAAGTAGGCTGTATTGTGACTGGAAATGACTTGTTTTAGATGTTGGTTTGTTAGCAGGATTGGTACGGATATATGGTGGTAATACGCTGCTTATATGGGTGCGCTTTCGGCCGCAGTTGCGCCCTGTAATGTGTAGATTTTCAGGCAGAATAGGTTTGCGAGGTGCGGAGACGCTCTGAGACATTACCACGTTTACACCTGAATGTGGTTTTTGCGACGACCTGCGCTCCTCTCCATCCGCACGGTAAGTATTGGTTGCCGCAGTGTTACAATATCTCAAGGGTTTTGATAACCGTGCTTTGTAACCGTTTATATTGTTAGGTTGCCGTAAGTTGTTCAAGGTTCTCAGAGTTGGAAGGCAAATGCAACTCTTGGATCCGTTGTTCTCATTAAGCAGCTGAACAGCTTAATCGGGTTTTCAAGTAGATAAGGTTGGCCGGGTGCGAAGATGCAAAGATTTATAAATGGAGGTGATGGCTGCGGCGATCTGCGCTGCAATGCTTCTGCGCTGTGAATATTGGAACTTGCGTGGATTCCGTACCACACTGGTGTTGAAACCCATGCCTTAGGACGCTTCCTGTTGTTATGTCGGCGTAAGTTATTCGAGAGCCTTAGGGTTTAATTACGATTGCGACTATTGGGCTGACTGCTATCAGTAGACAAGTAAACAAGAATTAGGACTACAAATCTGGCCTGCAGGGCCAATAGTAAAGTCGACACTCATATCAGAGTTGGTATGCACCATATCATTTGCTGCATCAACAGCAATGGCGGATAGTTAGGGTTAAAAGACCTGTTCAGTGCAGTCTGGAAGAAGCGTCCTGTTATCGTGGGTTTCGCCGTGAGAACTTTTGCCAGTGACCGTAGTCAATGGACTAGCCGAGTTAGAAATTTATTACGAATGCGATTAGATGGTTGTCTAGGTTTGGTCACTTTGTCTCTGTCATGCATATCGGAGTAACTCTAGGTCACATCACTAGTAGAATAGATGGTTATAGCAGCCAGTGTAGACAAAGGTCCTTCGTTAACTTCAATCCATGGCAAGCTTCACGCTGTTTCAGCTTTTCCATTCGGAGAGTGACCTGGTTTTTGAGGCAAGTCAAGGTCTATCGTTGGCATAATAGTTTGATGGAATGGAGAAGTGGTAATTGGGTCAATAAGAGCATGGCACTTACCCTTTGGCTGGGTTGGGGACATTAATAATGTTTGAAGAGGGGTTTTGTCAGGCTTAAGGATAATCGGCCCATATTGTACCCTAGACACAGTCAGCCTACGATCTATAAATGCTTTGGCAAGTTGTGGAGGATGGAAACTCAAAATTATAGGGCAGGGCCGACTATTACCAGACTTGCGTAGCCGCTTGCCAACACAAAATCCGGGGGTGTATTACATACGCTCAGAAGAGAAGGCTTCTTCTTATTTAGGTTATCGGTTTTAATTAATTCCGACAGAAGCGCCAGCTGTTTGATGTTTTCTAAACTTTAATTCATTGTAAGCATCTCATATTTTATCAGACTAAACTCACTTCATAATTGCTAGTGGAGTTGAGCTTCACTAAGTGGGTCATTAGGAAGGACCCTGCAATGCTTCATCATAGAAGGATAAGCTGTGGATGCTGAAGTTGTGATTGTTTGCACTGTTCTCTTTGCAGAAAGTAAGGGCTTACAACGTTCAGCTCGCAATCAGCAGGAGTAAACGAATAATACCAATGCGTGGAAACCGCACACGTTGATACGACACCAAAACGCAAACACGAAAGCTGAGCAGATGTAGCAAATAGGAAGATGCAGGTAGTATAGGAGAGCTTATGTTAGGTGTGTTAGGTCACCAACTTGCCCTACTCGTTACGTTACTTTCGGAATGCATCCTTCCTCTGAACTTTCCTTCCTTGTGCCCACGCGAGACCTGCTTAGATATGTTGAATAAATTTACCCGTACCTTCATATCAATAAATATGACTTAACTACTTATCTGGGCAGCTCGGGCCATCACTTTGGGAATTCTGTCTCCTTTACAGGCATCATCTAGTAGTTTAATCGCTTACGTTCAAATCATTTTCGCCTTCGAAACCTTGCATCAAGGAAGCATCATCTCACTGCAAGTGTTCAACGCACTTAGGAGTCATGGTGTTATGTTCCGTCCACCTCGCCAGTAAATTGTGTTTGGTAACAGATGCTTATTTTTCGTGGCGTCAGTATCCGATGGATACGTTAAGCACCTCACCAGTGTGGTCTGCCATCAATCCTAAGCCTCTGGAAGCTTAGCTATTATGAAAACTTTTGATATGTATCTTCCACTGGTTTGCACAATTAGTTCAAAACATTACAAATTCCTGAACACTACCTGAATAGTTTCATATCCCTGCAAGTAATCAACTTAATTGCGATGCCGAGGCATCGTGATCTTTCCCCATAAGCAATGGATAATTTCTCCTGTATCAACCTTTTCATCGGTTTGGAGTCAGGATCCGATAGATACTTACGTATCTCGCCAGTTCTATCTACCATTAATTCCAATGCCTCTAAAAGCATAACTATTATGCTTGCAGAAAGCCTTTTGACCAGTAACCTCCATTGGTTTCAACAATTTGCATCAACTCATTAGCACATTCGGAACATCGCCAGAGGAAGTAAGTTTTTCGCCCTGCAAGTGTTCAACTTACTTGCGGCGCAGTGGCGCCCACCTCACAAATGGATTGTTTCTCCTGGTATGGGAATCCTCATCCACTTGGCGCTGTTCTACAATGGCTAGCTCACCCGATTCGCCCGTGTGGCTTGCAGATGTTATAGTTTTCGGATGTACGTTGTCTGGAGTCTATACTACAGCGCTCGGTCATAACTGATGGTAAAGAGCACAGTAACTCCTCGATCGTTCGAATATCTTCACAAAAGGCTCTAGCTCCATGCAAGCGTCCAACTTGCCTGCGATGGTTAGCTATCGTGTAGCCGCCAGCGATCACCACCTAGTCCGTTGGTTAGTTGCTCGGACAATGATAATGCTTACGATTTGAGTTCAATACTCACCTGCGTAACGTAACATCCCAATTTGCATAGCCGTATCACCTAGCAGTACCGACAACCTCAACAGTTACTGGTGAATCCTGCTTAAGCCTTCCGCTGAGCCAACGGAAAATCGGGTGTATCGTGAATGCGATTAGCAGTTCAGAAAATAAGTCTTACAAAATAAATAAATAAATGGTATATTCTCGGTAAAACGAGACACACCTACAAAGGCGTGATCAAATATGCATAAAAGCACAGCTTCTTTGGAATAGTAAAACATTTTTTAATGAAAGGAATAAACGAAAAGATGTAGTCCATCCGAGTGGGCATATTATCAGCTAATAGTCAGACCAAGGAACATGATGGCGATGTGGCGCGCAAAATTCAGTCATAACTGTTGCGTCAAGATACAAGTTGGGGGTAATTTCGCCATGTAGTGCTCCATGAGCACAGGAGCCCAAACAGGGTTTTGGTACAATCAATGACCATTGCGAAGCCTGGATGATCTGTACTCCATCAAAGCTTTCTTCATAGGGAAATCAGTTGCGCAGGCTGGATGTAGGAGGCTGAGGATTGCGTCAGAGTGAAATGATTAACTGTGACTTTATTTTGTGGCGAGTCACATTCGCCACGTTGCAGTGTTGTTAAGCGGACATTTGTGGCTTTTTATAGGGAGAACGCTTGCCAGGCGATAACCCACCACGTCCTGGAACACTGCCGTAGCTTTCGTTGAACAGTAGTGCTAGTCATCTATGCAACATGTAGACCGATTTTGCACTCTGTTATTCGCAGTCGGTTGACAGCCAAAATTCTTCCTTGGTTGTCCAAAGGGCTTAGTAATGGTCCGGCAATAGTCGTTGAAGCCGGTAAATAATGTAAAAGGGTCGCAGATTCGAATGATAATGATGCAGGTGAGTAAACACATTATTAATAGTGGCCGGCCTTTTCTATTCTATCCTTGTCCGGCTCGCAAACCGTGTCCAGCTATCCACGCTGAACATGTCATGGGGATGGTGAGTGCAGTTGTTTTTGTGTTTGAATATGTCTAAACAGATGAAAATGACATTCTTCACAAAGTGGATTCGGAATTCCTTTACATGTAAGTGTAAATGTCGCCATGGCCAAGTGAGAACTCCTTGGAAGGCCATCGGAAAAGCCACTTATAACGGCGCAACGCTGTCCGTGAAATGACGTCAGAAAAGCTCCAGGTGACTGGAGAATCGGAATGTTTGAGGCAATGAAGGTAATCACGCCAAAATTGCTTGTCTTCGGTTGTGTAACAGGGGATTCATGTAAATATATTATTCCAGGTGAGTAAATTGTTCTACTGTGAGTATGAAGCTAGCTAAACCCATTTGCTTAGACCCCGCAAAGGTAGGGTCTCCAGAATGGCGGAAAGAGCTCCATTTGGAACTATGTGTAGGTTCTTCATTTCCCGGATAAAGGACCAATCGTTTATACCAGCTGGCTATTGTAGCTGGGTCAACCAGTCCCAGTGGATAAACCTTCTTGTTTTGGCGGAAGTAACTGATATTTACAATACGGTCAATGTCAGTGTCGCAGGACGTGGTTAGTTTACGTCTGGCAAGCGTTTTCTCTAGATAGAGCCACAAAGGTCTGTGTAGCAAAACTGCGATGTGGCGGTCGTGACTCACCACCGAAATAAAGTCACCGCCCACGGCTTTGCACGGAGAATGGTCTCAATATCCGATATTTGCGAGCACAAGTTCATCAAGCACTCTAGCGGAATCCTATGTCTACGGAAAGACGGAGCTCAACTCCGGAACCACTCTTACCCCCACCCAGCATTTCCGAAACAGAAACACTGTGATCTTACGGCCCTTCGGCGCCACATTTCTCTTGGCACCAATGAGCATGCCCCTCACCCATGTATCCTTCCTATGTAACAGTACGTACAATTTTCGAGCCACATATTTTTCCAACCCGTATCTCTGTCGTGTGATGTACACACTCGTTTAGTGTTTTTGTAACTTGCTCAACCACTTGATCACGCGTGTACTGTTGGGTCGCTTTTCGCCGAGTATATAAGTATTTATTTATTTAAGTAGTAACACAAAAATCCCAACAAACCAGTTATACGCAGCCTGCGAAAACCTGAACAGTTACAAGAAAAATACGCACCGTTTCTATTTCATTCCGTACCCCATCTATAGGTGTCACTACAATGGCAGGTAAATTAGCAGATACCATGGAGCCCGAAGTTTCTAGCGACGTTAAAGGCATTCGACATGACGGTTGAGGCGATCCAAGTAAATAAGTTAATATTGTATTTTCGAAAAGCGTAACACGTCTTTTGGGCTGAAGCAGGAGAGTGCAGTTTGTTACATGACCTAATGGGCTGTTTACAATACTGGGAGAGCCTCGTGGGCTGTTCCACTCTTTATCAGTACACCCTTCTCATACCGACCTTAACCGCTTTTGTCGTTCCCTCTGTTTTAATTCCTTCTTCCATCGGACTGCCAGCTCTCACTGCCCTGCCGTGATTTTGTATCGCCTAACCAGCCGTTTTCTCTCTGACTGCTACTGCGCTACCCAGAATTAAATGGTATAGGCTCTGCAGGCTCAATGCTACGTTGCTATTAGCTCGCGAACCCGCTGCCTTTTTTCACCCTTTATGGCTATAGCTTTTCAGACCAACTTGGTTTATGCCCTAAGCCCAAGGTGCCAATTAAATAAGTCTGGCTGATCAGCCTCTTACGCTCCGTACTCACTGTGACTTCAGACATCAAAAATATTAGTTCGGCCGACCCAAAACAAGAAGGATTATCCACTTGGACTGGCCGACTCAATCACAACAGCCATCTGGCTTAAACACTTTACTCTTTCTCCGGGAGATAAAGAACCCATTCACCGTTCCAAATGGAGCGCTTTCTGCCATTCTGGAGACGCCACTTTCACGGGGTCTAAACGAATGGGTTTAACTCGCCTTGTACTCACGGTATCCCAATTCACTCACCTGAAATATCTACATGGATCCCCGGTTCCACAACGGAAGACTAACAATGCTGACTTGCTTACCTCGGTTAGCTTTGCTCATTCTCACCGGCATTCAAAATATGGGTTTGTTGCCATTCTTTTCCGAAAGAGCACTCCGCTTCTTCATTCACCTAGAGCATTTTCGATGTCATTCCACGAACAGTTTTACTCTCGTATAAATGGCTTTCCTTTGGCCTTTCGTGGTGTTTTTACTTTACCATTGAGACAATTACACTCACTTACATTTGAAGGAATTCCCATTCCATTTTGCCGTAAGAAATCTGTAAGATCCCGCACTGGACAATACAAGGGCCTTTTTGCCTGTTATGGACGTATTTAGCCACAAGGAACAACTGTACTTATTATTCCCATGACAAGTCTAGCGTGGATAGCTGGGCACGGTTTGCGAACCAGACAAGTATGTAACGAAAAAAGCTAGCCTCTATTAATAATATTTTACTCACTTGCACCCTTTATCATTCGAATCTGCGGCTCTTTTGCATCATTGACCGGTTTCAACGACTATTGCCGGTACACTACCAAGCCAATCGGTCAACCAAGAAAGAATTTTGGGTGCCAACCGACTGGGAATAATTTAGGGCAAAATCGGTCTGTACGACGTATAGCCGGTTAGCACTACTGTTCAACGAAGCTACGGCCGTGCTACATGACGTGGTGGGCTTTGGCCTGGCAAGCGTTCTCCTTATAAAAAGCCGCAAATCTCCGCTTAAAAACACTGCAACGTGGCGGATGTGACGCTCCACTGAATAAAGGCACAGCTGAACATTTCACACTGTCGCAGTCCTCACTTCTACATACAACATCTGCAGCTGATTTTACTATGAAGAATGCTTTGTTGGAGCACAGAACAATCCCATTTCTTAATACTCATTGATTGCACCAAAACTTGTTTGCGCTCCTATGCTTATGGATTAGTGTGTAGCGAATTCACGCCCAAATTGTATCTTGACACAACAGTTATGACTGATTTTCACGCGCCTCGGCGCCATCATATTGCTTGGTCTGATTATTACCTGACAAAAGGCTCACTATTATGAACTACATCTTTTCTGTTAAATCTTTCATTAAAACAAAATATTTCATTATTCCATAGAAGCTATGCTTGTATACATATTTGATCGTGCATTCACAGGTATACCTCGTTTTACCAAGAATATATCTTCTATTTATTTATTTATTTAAGGATCTGCTTACACTACCTAATACTCCTCGTTGGCTCGTCCACGCTTTAGCTATAAAATGTTCACAACTCGACCGTAACCGCTTTCGGTCTCGCCCACTGTTTTCATTCCTCCTTCAATCAGACGACTAGCTCTCACTGCCCTGCCCTAACATTGTCTCACCTGAACCGCCGATTTCTCTGACTGCTGCCGTGCTAGCAAGGCTTACGCGGTATAAGCTCTGCGGGCTCAGCGCCATGTTTCCCTTCCCTCGAGAGACTACTAGGTTTGGTCAATCTTTATTGTCATACAGTTTCGCCCCTCTTATTTTGCGTTCTAACGCAACGCGATGACTAATCCAGTCTTGCCCTGTCAGCACCATCGGTCACTCGAGCGCACGGATGGGGACACTCATCGGGCGATCATGATATATGTTTATTTATGGAAATGCGTGTTGGCGTAGTATATTAATATTTACAGTCAGCACATTGTTTTTATTATTTTGCTTCATAACGATCGATAATGCTCCTGCCACTCTATGTTTAAATGCACCATTTTATTACTGTGCTACTGGCGCGTAATTACCATTTCGCTTCTGTGTCTCGCCGAGTTCGCTGATCCGTTTTCGGCTATGGATAAGAAGCCTGTGAACGCCTTTTCAAGTTGCTCTAACACAACTTTTTATCGTAGAATACGACGAGTTGAAGATGATATACAGAGAGAAGTGCAAGCAGTTATGTCATTACAAGGTATGGGCTTTTTTCGCGGAATGTATTTTCAGCTGCACGGGAGATGATAAGTACTGGACCTACCGCACAAGATGTGCATTCTTCGCGCCATGCCGTGCAGGAACCTTTAACGCACGCAATATCCCCTAATGGTGGAGTCATTCATCACAAATATGAATCGGATGTGCCTTGTGCTTCCTCTTTATTAAATATACGTATGCAAATGTTTCATAAAACGTACTCTTTTAGCCCGTCCAACCAATTTCTTGCGTCCAGCGGAATCGGTTACCTTAGAGGAAATTCTGCGTGACGTGGCTCTGGACGGAAACTTCACTTTGACCCAGATTAACATCCTTTTGCGCAATCTTCGGCGCCTATATCCTAACTTACCGGTTGACGCTCGTAGCATTTTGAAAACACCCCGTCGGTGTCCAGTGAGATTAATCAGAGGTGGCAGTTACATCCATATGGGTTTGCAGGACGCCATACGTGACGTGTTGCGCAGAACGCATTCACCCCGTCCGTCATTGCTAAAGTTGCAGATCCATATAGACGGAATGACCGTGTTCAAAAGCTCGCGCAGACAACTGTGGCCAGTACTTGGAAGGCTGATAAATCCGCCAAGCGATGTGTTTTTAATTGGTCTTTACAGTGGATTATCAAAACCTATTAATGTGCATGAGTTCCTGCGGCCAGTGGTGGATGAATTGAAGGATGTGTTACGCAAAGGTGTCTGCTTGTGTGATAATGATGATGCTATAGATATCGTGCTGGACTGCGTGATAGCCGATGCACCTGCACGAGCATATGTTCGGCAGGTGAAACAACATTCCGGATATTTCGCCTGCGAGAAATGCACAATAACTGGTAAGCGAAGCGTAAAGTTTGATAAACATTTGCAGGTTCGCACGTTGATGGTAGAATGACCTTCCCTACCGAACCCCAAAGCTCATTACGTAATGACATGGATTTTAGAACACGAAAACAACCGGAACATCACATCGGCGAATCACCTTTTGAGGCTCTACGGATTGATATGATAAGTTGTTTCCCACTTGATTACATGCACACCTTGTGTCTGGGAGTAACACGGAAGTTAATAATGCTTTGGCGTTGCGGCCCAACACGTGGAAACATACGATTGCCATCAAAATCCATCGACATTATCAATGAACGACTTCGCATTTGTTCGGCTAACCTGACGTGCGAGTTTCCGCGCAAATGTCGCACGTTTGAGGACGTGGAACGTTGGAAGGCCACGGAATTCAGACAGTTTCTTTTATACCTGGGCCCCGTAGTTTTGCGCGGCGTGTTGCCCGAAGACCTGTACAATAATTTCGTTATGTTATCCGTCGCCGCATACATTCTGTGCTGCCGTAGGTGGTGTTCACATTACCTTTCGCATGCGAAATCAGTATTGAATAAGGTGGTGCGTGACATCGCGAAGCTGTACGGTGAGAAGGAGGTGGTCTTCAACGTGCACTGTTTAGTGCATATGTGCCAGGATGTCGGGCGCCTCGGACCCATGGATAATTTTTCCGCATTTCCCTTCGAATCGTTTCTACGACGGCTTCGAAAGCTCATAAATGGCCCGACGTCTGCGACGTCGCAAATTTTTCGTCGCGTAACGGAGCGAAGGTTAACCAATGTCACAGATGATGGCGGTTGTTTGGACGACACTGGATCCACCGTAATTATGCGTCGTGGTCGGCAACAAACCAGTTTCTTACATTTCGGTGCGCTGATTACGAATGCGCATCCAAATAATGCTGTCATCGCACGTGGAAGACCTTCGGTAGTGCTGGGCCAGCGTGCTAATGAGTTATGTGTGCAGCATTTCACACAGACTACGTCGCTGTTCGTAAAAAGTTTGCCGTCCACGGACCTACGTATTTTTAAATGTTGGGGTTCCTTAGCTCCACCGACATGGATTCCATTGAGTGCAATCGGCTGCAAATGTCTGAGATTGCCGTGCGATGAGTACATTGTATTTTACCCCATCGTTCACAGCTGGCGGCACAAGGATATGAAGAAACATCCGACGTAGGTAAGCTGTCTTCATTTATTTATTTGCTTCAGTTAACAGTCCGTTTTATACTTTTAACCTGGGTGCGCAAAATCGTTGTACAACAGTAACGGCGTTGCGCGGTTACTGTTACGTTTTAAGCACCATGGAATACACTGCATATGCTGCTGCACCTGGTATCGCAAATAAAAGTTTCCCCACCGAACACATTTACCTCTTCTAATAAGCTCGTAGAAATGCTGTGCTCTGACCCCTTTTTTTCAGATGTATCGCGTGGTCGAATTTCAAGATTCTTCCGTTGCGGTGGTTCTGTCATCCTGGATGATTAATAGTGAGGAAGTTCTGTGGGGACGGTTATCATCAAAACAGTTACAGGATTTCCTGATGCACCGTCTGCCACCACCTGCGTCCGCTGTGACGTACAAAGTACGAATACACAGTTGTACAGGTGAGGTCACAGAACGATTTATTTATACGCATTTTTAGATGATTACCTTGAGGCTAAAAATTTGGAACAGAGCTTGCTAACATCAGCCGAATTACCATCTAGCGACGCAACGATTCCAATGCTACGATGGGGGAAGCGAAAAATGTATGTTGTAGATAGATAGTATATTATCGCAGCACTGTAAAAACCTTTCCCGACTGTGAGTCCCCGCCAATCGCAACGCGGGGTACTGTTGAAGTCGTGAACTTGGATTTATCACCTCCACCACCGAAGCTGTATTTGGAGGAGGAATTAAACGACGGTTCTGATAAAGAAAATGGATACCTATCAGCCTATCCCCATACATCCAGGTAAACAATGCATTTGTTTTTACACTCGTAGTCCGATTCACCAAGACGTTGCTCAGCCTTTACCTGTTTGCGGAACATCCTGTGACAGCGCACTGCTGTTGGAAATGAATGGTTGGTTCACAGCGTCTCCGAAACATTTACTTGCAGCCACATTGCGGAACGTAAATCGCGAAGTGATGAAACTGCGCGAACGAATGACTGCTGTTGAGTTGTCCTTGAACGCGCTGCATGCACTTCAGGCGCCAAGTTCCAGCAACGCGTGTCCATTTCCATTACCAATGGATACAATAGCGCAACTGTCATTTTTAAATAATGCACTGGAGAACGCTGAGTTCATGAACAGCATGGTAAGTCTCATGGAATTTCACTTATTCGTAGGTGCACTATTTATCCAACGTAAGCGGCCGGACAACCTCAGAAAGTGTGCGGAACGTCATGCTTACTTGCATGACTAACAACTTGGTCAGACATGTGAACTGGCGTGGTGTGCATGAGAAGTATAAAATAGCGAACACACCATTCGCGAGAGCGGTCCTTGGTATGTTACCTTTTAAACAACATTAATATCTTCACCAGATTCCATTATGAGAAAAAACATACCAGGATGCACAGAGCCTGATATTGTTGATAAGTTACGACGCTGGATACAACGAATTAAAGAGCGTGAATCGTGGATACGAAAGGAAACAGAACGGTTAGCACTGGAAAATTCCGCTTTGTAAATTATGAGATCCATATTACACTATGTTTTCGCGAACTGTGTTATGTTCATGGCATGCAATGTGTGCGACCGCATTAACGTGCTTGCAGTGGTATGGGAAGGGAGGATAATGCGGCTAGGCTTTACCCGTTACGGCTGGAAATCGTGGAAATGTGAGCGTGCGAAGGGAGGCGCCACGTTATTTTTCTCCGCGAGCGCCCGATGAGTGACACAATTTTGTGCCACTCGGGCGCCCATCGGGCGCTCGATCGGTCACCCAACGGGCGCCCATCGGACATCCAACGGGCGTTCATCGGACACTGGTGCTGAGTGGGTGCATGCTCGGTCTCCTGATCTCGGAATCCACTCGGACTTCTGAGCGGTAACCAATTTTGGCTTTTTTATACCTATCCTGTCCCTTCCTTACCGCCGTCTCTGCTTACCTTTCTGTAACTGGACAGCCTACTCTGTGTGCCGCCTTGACCTACACACATAGTTTATGCGTTAGCTAGAGGTTGGAAACACCTCAGCTACCGTGCAGCAATAACGAAAAGAAAAAGTGAATAAAATGCAACAGGTGTAAGTCAGCGGAGTTACCGGAAACGGGTGGGCCTCGTTCCGGTAAGCTACCTGCCGACTACAACGCAGCAGAAGAAAAGGTTAAGTTACTATGCAAAATTATAAAATGCTAAATAATGAGATCTTGGTTTCTGGGGAGGCTAAGAGGGATGGAATGGGACAAAGAAACTCACAGCATGTATGCCACTATGGTTGGCCCCCAGTCTTATCCACAAGTGTATCTAGCTAAACGTGCTCAGCGTCCTTCGGACCACAATCACGGAGCCTAGACGCCCCAGCTGAGGCCAGCTTCGAAGCGTGGGCCTTCATTCTCTCCACCAAGTCATCGCTTGGCCACCTCTCATCTTCTTCCGTCCACACCCCGGAGCGCAAACAGCTCACGTCGCGGAAGTCGGTGGGCTGGCATGCGTAACACTTGGCCGAGCCATCGGAGCCTGGTGCGTGAAATAACGGTGCTGAGCGCTTCATTTCCATTTCCTGTGCCGTTAATAAGGCGTAGCACACGCTCGTTGCTCACGCGGTGTTCCCACCAGAAGTGAGCTAAATTGTGAAGGCCTTGGTGGTCGAACGTAACCAACCTCTTTATGTCCGCTGATGTAAGGGGCTTGATCTAGCCGACTCTCACCGTATTCTGTGTTCCGAGTGTATTCATAAAACCAAGACGTGTATGGCCTAAGTGTTGCATACCTAAAGCACTGTTGTCCACTTCCCGGGAACTTTGCTTGACTTTCTCACGCTTTCTTAGCATAGTATCTTACGTCCGGAACATGCCCATCTAGGCTGCCTCTCACCATTCGGCTCCCCAACTTAATTGGACGACCATCTCAATGTGAAAACTAACCCAATCTCCTTGGAACGGTCCCTTGCTCTCCGACTTTGCTGAGTTCAATTAAATGTCAACGAACACGCTTCGGCTAATTTTAAAGCTTTTTATATGAAACTCATATAAGTGCTATGGTTAATTTATAATGAAACATTGGGACAAATGAGCGCTCCGACATGTGGTTTGTTTGCATCGTTGGTTGCAACTGAAAAAGTGGCCTGTTTGTTGTCTTGAATAGTTACCAGTTCAGAAACCTATACTGGAATTCAGTGATGGTAATGACGGATTTTCTATGTGGCTTTTGTCTATTGACAACTGGTACCGTTTTCTCTCTCTAGCTGTCACGCTGCACAATTTGAGGGGATGACATGCTCGATCCATTCGTACGCTGAGTTAAAAACATACCTGCCGATATTTTACCTTAACGGTATACTACCCCTTTCACAGAATTCTTCTTTTCTACCTTTCTCCTTATTTCATTGTTGGCTAAGACTGGGCTGATCTCCTGTGGCGACGGATTATAGCTTCCATATTGTAAAAGACTTTACCTATGCCAGGCACATTGCCACAAATTGACTGGCGCATAAAATGTGCCATAACTAAATGATCCGCATGACAGACGGCTCAGGTTTCACTGCTCAGAATACACGTATAAAAGCTGTCCTAAACACACACAACAGATGATAAACAGGTGGTAGCTCATACGCTACTATGTCCTACCGGCACGCGGCCAGGTATTGCATGGAAGTGCGGACGAAAACTTTCGATGGAATAACGCATGGAACCAGGTCCCCTGAGGACAGTTCCACGAATGGCCGTATTACTTTAACTGGCCAGCTGTTAAAATCTGCGTGTTATCTTTCCTGGATTTTTAATTTCGTTAATACCTTAATCCCGCCAATTACTTGAATATCTGTTTTGGATCTATTTAGAAAAGCGGGAAAAAATGAATTGTTTTTTGCGATCCTGTTGTACACATTGAGCAGACCACATGGTTGAACTGCACCTCGCATCACCGAGGAATATACCGTTTGTTTATTTATTTATGTGGGATTCATTACCTCAAACACTTGCAACGGATCTTCCTTGCCCTCATTTCCGGATGAACCGTCGTTGTCTGTTTGTGTGGCTGCTTTTGTTCTGCCTATTTTCCGTTATTTACACCGAATCCGTGGCCAGCATCCGGAAGAACGCCCATTGCTATGGCCTCAGCAGTTCAACGGTGCACAATATTTCTCCATCTGGAAGTGGATGGATAATTATTCCACCGGAGGGACAAACTACTTTTTGGCACCTTGGATGGATGCCATTACACTGAGTCCTGAGGCCTCCGCTTCACATACTACTTATCCGTAGCTCTTGCGACCATATTTAATGTCAACCGGGACATGTCGCCTGACTTCGGAGGGCAGCTACTCCTGCCAGTGCTATGCCCTTGAGTTGGAAATTTTCCAACACACTGCTACCTTAGACTACGGTGAGAACAACTAGGTTTGGCGTTTTCAATACCGGGAAATCACTTTGTACTTACCATAACCCTGCAGCAGTTCACACTAGGTTTATCGTCCACTTGGCCGTGGATGTCAGTGTTTTCAACCGATACCACTTACCTTGGGGGAATACCGGTTCGTTATTCCCGACCACTTGCTATAATTCTGGGCCTGATTAATTGGGTTAAGCCAATTTCTGGGCTCCAGTAATACTTCAACTTCACAGTGTTTCGGGTGCTCCTCAGAGGCATTACGCCGTTCTACGACAAATAACAATAAATAACCTAACAAGAAACGTTTAATTTCTGCTCCACCTACCGAACGGGCCGATCCATTCCGTCGGGACGTTACAGGACCAACGAACGAAACAGCCTTTCGCCCACGAGGCATCAACCAACGAAATTCCGGAGATACACTGACTGCGAGTAACAGCACCACCAATGCATCAATAAGACGCACTGCCAATTACAGTTTGCCTTTCAACTGCGTCGATGACGGTGTTCTAGGACGTAGTGGATGTTCACATGGCAAGCGTTCTTCCTAAAAAGCCACAAATGTCCGTTTAACAACACTGCATCGTAGCAGCTGTGTCTCGCTACCGAGTATAGTCATAGCTCTTTACTTGACACTGGAAAGTGGAATAGGACCGTCTATCCCCATTACTGATCCCATCGACACGTTCCTATCTGCGCATTTTCTCACCATGACTTTCTCTGCGCATTCATAGTTGAGCTCTAGGCTACGCTCATATGAACCCAGGGAATGTTGTAATAAATGTTCGTTATGTGCATCTCCAGAACTTTTCTAACCGCTCGGCGCTAGTTCTCGATTTATTGGTGGCTGCATTGCGGTTGCAGTTTGTGGCAGATTGATTGTACCCTTACGAACGTGCCCGAACTCACGACCATGGGTTTTCTGCATTTTTACTTCTCTTCTATTTGTACAGGTTCAAGCATGAACGCCAGAACAATCTCCGATTAGCAGCTTTAAATTGCATTGGAAATTTTGTGCCAGTGCACTAATTTGATCCTGCCACCGTGCGCGTGCCTCGCACACACAAGAAGAAATAAATGAATATTTATTTATTTATTTATAGGCAGTAGGACCAGGCGCGGGATTGCTACCAATATAGTCAGTAGTTTAGGTCTACATAACCCGAGAATTGAACGCATTCTATCCTCGCAGAGTGCAAGGTGTAAAGATAACCCTACAGAGATCATTGGAGTGGAGTATGTTGGTGGGGACCTGGTCGCATGAGGTTAGGTACACATTGTTGGTCAGGTGGGTTAACATAAAGCAGTGGTTATGAAACTTTTTTAATAAAAGTAGCATGTCACTGATCATGCACGTAGTCGTAGTCGTATGAGGTCAGGTTTGCGCTCAGCCCTAGTGAACTGTGTACTCGATCAGTTTGTCAATGCAGTGATGCTATCAAGTGGCGAGACAATCCGCCATATCGCAGTGTTGTTAAACTGACGTTTGTGGGATTTTTAGGAAGAACTACTGCCAGGCAGAAACCTGCCAGATTCTGGAACACTGCCGATGGGTGCTATGACCCTGACATGGGTCTACCCGACCTACTGTACTCGCGGTTATTTACAGTCACGGTTCGTCATCCAGTTTCCGCTGGTTGGTTGGTTAGCTTCTCCGAGGTTGCTCGAGAGTGCTTGTAGCTGATGAAGTCGGTCGATTAAGGTGACTTATGCTCAGCAGCTTACCTTTCCGGATTCCTTTAGTGTGTCAGGATTGCAAAGTGTGGTATATTAAAATTACCTGGGTTGCTTTTGTTGCCAGGTGGTTGACGCAGGTCTTCCGTGTAGCTAATGATATCCATTCGAAGAGGAAAGAAAAGGAAAACGAGACGGCGCAAACTGCCAAGAAAACTGGACAGGACTATGTTGATGTATGAAGAAAAATATTTTCGAAATTTTGTAGTGGTTAAAAGCAATGGATGGTCCGAAATATGTTATATATGACAGCTGTTATATTGAGTGCGCATACGAGGCGCGATAGTGGTTGAATGGGAGACCAATTCTGTCCGAATTGGCACAGCAGGAGCAACAGCTCCTTTTGTGGAAGCAGAAATTATCAGGCTTTGTTAACAGATAAAATAGTTGAAGGGAACCTAAATGACATACAACTAGTGGAATATGCGACCAGAATGGTGATTTAGTGAGCAGTCTCCAGTGGTCTAGACTGTAATCCGGACAGGTAAGGGAGCAAGTGGAGTTACTGCGCCCGTCTAGAGACCCAAGCGAAGAAGAATATAACAGTTTCAGTACTCGGATGATAGAGAAATAGTTAGGAGCTGGTGTGAAACGGAGGGTCAGAGAACTTGCTAGGGGCATAGAAGGGATTACCTACTGCAGCTGTAGCGAGAACGCTGTTGCAAAGCCAGCTATGCACAGGACCCGGAACGGCGGAATATGATAGCGGCTGCGCTCAAAGATACTAAATGTTCCAACCCTGGGTTGACTTCTACAGTATAACGTATTAGTCAAACGGACGGCAGAGCAGAGCGCTGCTCAGTGCCGGATTAATCGTGTGGAAGAAAATGTTTGCTATCGTAAGACAAAACACGGACTAGTGGGCAGGCAACGTTAAAAGCAGGAGCGAGAATAGTAGAGATTAAATACAACAACTGTACATAGAATACGGTAGCAGTGTCAGCTCTGAAAGGGACCTGGGATAGAGGAATATGCTGTGCAGCAGTGCCAAATGATAATAAGTATTCCACTTCAAGGTGGACTTCTGCCGTAAAACACACAAATTTTACAGGCTGCAAAGAAGAGTGAGCATGCGTGCCGGACTAATTGCAAAGCCGGAGCCGCTCGCTACCTAAACATGTGGCACATACTAATAGCCTTCATTGTTAAAAACCGGAGAGAGGAGAGACAACAGTACATGCTACATCTGCACCGGGAGGACGGTTGCAGCGCCAGTTGCGAAACGAACCTTAGGCAGTGGAATGAGATGGGCAGCGTCGCCAATGGTGCTAACTGCCCCACACCCATCCCGTGCACCACAACCGTCAACTCCGATTCATTCCTACTTCAAAGACTTGGCCCGACATACACAAAAGCCGCACTAGCTGGGTAGAGGATTGAAGACTGGTAGCTCAAGTTGTTCAGGTGGCAGTTGAACTGTTCGCTGAGCTCGGAAATTTGGTTGCAAACGCTTCGTCACCAATCTAGTTGACAGCATTAATGCGTAGTTGTGTGGCGCAGAGTGGCTTAGAATAGCGTAGGGATCCTTGATGAGAGTGCGCTGAGCGTGGTGTGCGTGCATTTCTTATACCGCCGTGGTTGCTCGTGAAGGCGAGTAATCCTATTGCTGAGGTTTCGGTTCTCCTGCAGACAGGTTGAGGGGCAGAGGACCTATGACCTTGAATCCTTGTGTTTCGTGGCCTTGTCTGCTTGCGCTTCTGAGCGAGTCGGTCGTTAGTTCTGGTTGGCTACCGACACGTTCCACCGGATTTAATGGATTGGGTTGGCGGTCTTTCGCCAGTAGTGCTGCGTATACTGCGTCCAGTTCGATGCGCCGATTGATCGTATATGGTGTAGGGTACCAGGTTTTCAAAAACTCCCTGGCTTGTTTTGTACTTCCATGTGCTAGGATCTTAACTTTCTTCAGATAATACTGGTGGCCTTCTTGAGCTTCTTGCGCAGAAACCAATGAGTGCCGATTATGTCTTCTGACCGCCTGCCTTGTGTTCGGTGCTTCGTGCACAAAGCTTCCTTCTAGTTTGTCCGACGTAGTGTGTATCGCAGTCGCTTCATTGTAGCCGATAGATGACGTTGCACTGGTCGGCTTGATTGACCTTTCCATTGGATCTTAAGCTCCATTTCCTAAGGGTGGCACTTGGTTTGTTAGTCACAGTGAACCCATGTGACTACAGCAATCTTTCTGTTGGCTCGGAGACGTTCTTGATGTAGAGGAGCACTATTCGTTTGTTGGCTTGCTGAGGTGACTCTCGCCGCTGTTGATGAGACGTTCGTTTCTTTTGACTTATGGTGAAATTTCTCGGAGAACGGTTATTGCTAAACACTTTATATAGGTACATTTCTTCCAGTTTCCGCAATTTTGCGGTGTTGCAGTGCATTTCCACACCATTGTATAGGGTTTAACTGCAGATCTTCTTGTGATTCATCGGGTAGTATTTTAATATTTGGCTCGTATGCGTTTCCTTCCGGTATACGCACTTTTTCAGGGATCCGTCGGGATTCCCTGGTGACAAGTATATCCAAAAATGACAACGTAGTAGCTTTGTCTAATCAAATCGTAAATTTGATATCCTCGAGTGTGTTTTTGAGCAACTCGTGCGTGGCTTGTGCTCTGATCTGTTTTACGATGACAAATGTGTCATCCAAGCGTAGTAGCCAGAGTTTTGGACTGATAGATTGCAATGCGATGCGTTCCAATTTCTGCATTAAGGCCTCTGCCATGAGCCCCAATATTGCGGATCCCATGGAAGTTCCTCTCAGTTGCTGGTATACATGTCCATCGAAGCGGAAATAAGTGAGCATGCAGAGGTTCAGAGTTTCGAAAAGCTTTCGAGTCGTATGGTCGCTGTTGGGCTTAGTTGATTCTCAAGTTGTTCCATCATGATTTCTTTGGGCAATTCTTGACCGATTAAATTAATGAGCGCGGCACTAGCAGCAAATTCAATTGCATCAAATACTTGTCCATAACCATACACTTATACTAAAATACTTAAACACATATCCCGTATATACTGGTTAACTTGCAACGTTTCTGTACCATTACTGATGGTACAGGTCTTATGATCTTGATCGTGCTTTTAAGACATCGCTTTTGGAGAATACATCATTTCCTTATTTATTTATTTATGGACGAGCGTGTCCTGAGCACACAGGTTCTGGAGGACAGTTTGTTCTGAGCAAACGGAAATAATAGTACAAAGTAGAACTGTCGCCTGGAACAAACAAGTCAAGCAAAGCAAGCAAAACTGACTTACAAAGAACATGGCTGTACAACAAATGGATACAAATGCACTCACTGTCACTACCGTTGTCCAGTAATGCTAGCTAGACACGAGACCTTCAAACTCCTGAAAAGTATACATTAACCTGAAAAATACAGACGCAAGAAACTGACGTTTCGCTCACCTGGACACTTACAAAGACGACTCTTTGTGAAAGCCTCACCCTACATGGGTCTCAGCCATTATGGCCGCCCCGACCAAAGATACCTGATCAACTAACAGAGGAAAATAGAAGTCAGTTGACTGCGGATAACCGAGGGTGAAATCAGTCGGCAAGCTGCTCTGCCAGTTTTATATTAGTGTACCAACGGATTTCGAACAGTGTTCCAGGACGTTGCGGGTTTTTGTCTAGCAAACGTTCTCCCTATAAAAAGCCACAAATGTCCGCTTACCAACACTGCGACGTAGCTAATGTGACTCGCCACTGACTAAAGTCACTGCCCACAACTACATACTGGCAAGTCGTCAAGAATCATAATTTAATCTTTTCCTGACACGTTCAAGAGTAAGATGCTCCCTGCCTACATGTAGAGTTTTCACCACACAGGTAAAGCCCAGGCTGTTTACACTACGCACGCTAGAACGCAA
This sequence comes from Dicrocoelium dendriticum, assembly GCA_944474145.2. Lineage (NCBI taxonomy): Eukaryota > Metazoa > Platyhelminthes > Trematoda > Plagiorchiida > Dicrocoeliidae > Dicrocoelium > Dicrocoelium dendriticum. The sequence continues at coordinate 1,270,665 of OX104068.1, read as the reverse complement.
CATGTCGTCATGCATCGACGACTTTATTCCTCAAGATTAATTTTACAATTTTCAAAGCCTGTACAACGTTCGGCTTACTGTCGATTACATACATAGCAACGTGTTTGTTGCGAAACATAACTGCGTTTAAATGTTAATCATGCCTGGTTTGGTGTGTCTCGCCAAAATCGATAATATACTATTTATTTATTATTTATGTCACGTATCTGGAGCAGGGTTAATGTCGGTTTACCAAGCGCGTTAACGGAAAGTGTAGCATGCTAACTGAAAATAAGCGGCAACACGGTTGGTGCTGAATACCTGGCGTGTCAGGTTACTGTCCTCCAGATCGGAATGACTGAGGTTTACCCGAGTTGAACTGAGGTCTTGATAGAGGTTGGAAGTCGTAACCAACCCACACAGCGTGCACATTAAAGTCTGCTTTGAATTACCAAACAATCAGCTAATACTTACCTTGTTCCTATCTAACCAAAGCAGGTGCCTCGCTCCTTACTGTATGTTAGCAATATTGTATAATTGAGCTCATTCCCTGAAACTGAAAGCCTAGTGAAACCGCTCGGAGTGTTTTTTAAATCTCATTCCCGTTCAGGTGTGTCGCCCATGGAACGACCTACCACTTGCGGTCTGTTTCGAAACAACGCCAGGCAGCTTTGCGTACGGTTGGATGACGCGCTGTCGCAGCTGCGCATTTTAGCCACCGCAATGGGAACCATGGCGCAAAGTTATGGATTATTCATAAGAGCAAGATCAGTCAAACGGAATAACAAAGCAATAAACAAGTGAAACACAGCAGCCCCAACCACAGAGAGTCGGCCAATGTGCAGCGCACGCGAACTCACCCTTAATCGAGTCGCTCCATCCATCAAACGCGGGCTTTTGAGATTGCGGTCAGCAAGCTTGCAGCGCCCTGAAACACACCGAGCTCCATGGGATCAACCCAACCCTCCGTTGTCACCAACCTAACTTCCACATTAGCTGCTTCTCGACAACGGTATGTATGATCGATTTCATGTCATTATTCCCAAAGGCCAGTTCATAACGATACAGGCATGTGTGAGATGATTATATAAACAGTTCAGCGAGGACGTGCGTGGAAACACCGCGCCACCCATGTTTACGTGGAAATGCAAATACCTGGAACGTTAAACGGAAAGCACCATGAGCACGCGGGACTTTTAAGCCAGTTATGACCCAAGCATGCGTGTAGCTTCATTGTAGCCAATCATTCCTGAATACGTGTGTCGGGCGCGGCGAGGCATCCGTCAACTCGCACGCAAACTGCGCCACACCTAGAAATTCACTGGTAACTTAAGTCGTAAACTCGCTTGGAATGCTATTGCTTGATTTGGCATTAGGCACTTAACTGGTAGCCTGCTATTTAGCCTTCGTTCTTCGTTGAATGATTCTGAGAGAACTGTGGATGAACCATTTTTCTTAAGGCCGAGTTTGTAAGCGTTATGGATGCAATTACCTGAGAAAAGTTATTGATCACGTCGTCTAATCCAGTGACTATTTTCGTATCCGTAAATGCCCTCTCTTAGAGCTGGGGTGTCCCACTAATCAACTATTTAGCTTTTGGCTTCTTCCAGCTTTTCTCTTCATTTGTGCCTTTTCCGCCTTTCCAACCACCAATGTGTCATAACTCAATACGTTTGCTTCATTTTGACGGTCTCTGACTGTTACCAGCTCTCTTAAACCTTACCATGCGAAACGTCACCAAATGTTTTGGTTTATTCGCACTTTAATCCCACTCCACTAACTTTATCGCTTCCTAATGCTCAGTTGGTAGAGCGGAGGACTGTAGTCTGTGGCGCAGTGAATGACTTGAAGGTGTGGAAATTAATCCGCACACTCAATGATTGTGATTTACTTCAGCGGGACCTCGACCATTTCTCAACCTAGTCTGCAGAGGTTAACCTTCCGAGCAACCCTACCAAGTCGCATTCCATTAGGCTAGATAAGTTGGAGCACAGCCGAACCTACACAGTGGTTGGTCAACCGTTGCATCCCTCGCTTTTCGTGCGCGCCCTCGGTGTACTCTCAAGCTACGACCTAAAGTCCATTGACAACACGAATAGGCTCTACCAAAACAGCCTTCGGATGCCTTGGGCGCTCAGGCGCAGCTTCAGCACTTGGTCCGAAGAGATTGCCACGCACCTCTTCGTCTCGATACTACGACCAATGCTAAAGTACGGCTCTCCAACGTATTGTGTCATCACCCTGGGCGAGGTAGAACAGATTGAGCGAATGCGGCATGCAGCCACCAGGCTGATTCCCAACTTACGAGGTATGCCATGGGAAGACCGATGTAAGAAACTAGGACTGTACACCCTAGCTTATCGTCGGCTTAGTGTTGAGCTTATCATGACGTACCGGATATTACATCTGAGTGATTACCCCATGCTGAGACAACTGCTTCATCTGCGCACACCAAGCTGCACGCGAGGGCACCGGTATAAACTTATCGTACCGAAGTTGAAGTGGGTCCCTCACCAACTCTGTTTCGAACGCAGCGTGGTGAATGTCTGGAAAGACCTACCGCAGCACATAGTAGAGGCGAAGACAGTGTCCGAATTTAAGAAGCTCCTAGACAAACACTTTGCAGAGGCAAATATAAACAGCGGAACGCTGGATAAGTAGTATATGTCTAAGGGAGACGAATGTTGCAGCTAAACAGAGAAAGCTATACTCGCTGCTTCGAACCAGTATGCAGTATTCGGTATTCACTGCGCTAGGCCTGCGTGGTCCGTCATTCTCCCTTCCTGGTGAACCCAGTACGAATGCTTTTTAACTTTCGCAGGACTATCAGTTTCAGTAACGCACTCAACTTACTTCCCCACCTAGGTTACTGTTCTTCACTTTCTGCTCGCAGTTGCCCTACATTAGAAATGTCACTGCATGGGCTTGCTATTCCCGTTATCTAACTGGCTTTATCCTGGATAATAGATCTTAAGCATATCACCGCTTTGGAGCCCTGCATCACGTCTCTCTCATTTCTGACTGTTAGCTGGCATTTATGCCTGGGCGTTTCAGCGTTATAAGTGCCCTTGCCAATCTACCGCACCTTTGGTTGCATGCATCCGCTCTTCTCCCATTCTTTGCATTTGCCTTCCCCATTTGAACCCTGCTGTACGAACTGACTGCTTTTGGGCTGGAGCCCAAGCTAGCTTGCTTTAGCTTTACTTGAGCCGCTACTCGCTTGCTGGAGACTTTCATCATGGAGCATGGAAGCCATCGGTCACTACTTTACCTATAATACTTTCCAACACCCCTACGTTTCCGTGGACGTCGTGAACACCCGCCACACCCGTTGGACCGTGCGCTCTGCGGAACTTCCTATTACACAGTGTTTGCATTCTGAGCCACACCTCAGAAGTGAGGGGGAGAAAGCACCCGTAAGCCACATAAACTAAACCAAAGTACACCGCATCAGACAGCTAGGCACCGCTGCTTGCCACCAGTCATTTTATAGAGGTCAACGATGCATTCAGCTTTTTAGGTTTGCAAGGATGCCCGTTTTTTCCAGGATTTCTACAGGTAGGACGGTCGGTGCATGACAGTTCATCAACAGGAAATGGCTGATTCATCCTCAGTAGCCAGCTGATTT